>JAPMOB010199072.1:0-21202 GCA_029875015.1 Lepomis gibbosus
CACACACACACACACACACACACACACACACACACACACACACGCATGTGCACGGGTGAATTGGCCAGGAGGCTACTGTGGCATTACGCCAGGGTTTTTCCAAATGAACCAGGAGGAGGAGGAACAGCAGCTCTGTAAGACGCTGGAATGTATTACGCCACTGAGTGATATGAAATAACAACAGCTAATGCTAATTTCCATAACTCATAAGTCCAAATTTCCACATTACAGTTTCACTTATTTTGTGCCAATCACTGAGACATGTGATTTCTCCAAATCTAGCTTTGGATATTAGCAAACCGTTTGGGACTTGGTGGGTTCCCTTAGTAATGTACAAATATATATCGAAGGCTAAAATATCGAAGGTTTTACCTTAGCTCCCAAGCTTTAAATCCTACGCAACTCTCAATTTTCACTCTTCAGGTCTAACTTGTACATGAGGTCATGATTCAAAACAAGAAGGTTAACTTAGAGGTACTTCACTAAACTATTTCAATGAGAATGCTGTAATATGGTTGAAAGCTGCAAAACAAGTGTGTAAGTGGACCTTTAATTGAGATGGCTTCAAGCTAAATTCAGAAATAGTTTCAAGATTACCAGGTTCTTTGTCTAATAAGCCAACCAAAATATTAGATTCAATTCAGTATTTTAGCTGACAGTCTATTGCAATGCTGATCAATACCAATTGAGACTGATAACAGTACAGACAAGTGTGCCTTTAAAATCATACATTATCCCATAAGCCATGTTCAAGATGTTTTGACTTGCTTTGTCTGCTGCAGTATTAGCTTCACTGGTCTTTCTTTTCGTACTGCTTACCATCATGTTTGCTGCTGTACCTGTAGTATGAGCTGCTGTCAAAACAAGCTTGCAGCACAGCTCATCAGTGACAACTAACAGAGACAATAAAGGTACAGTATTCAGTGGCCAACAATGCTTTGGACCGACTTGCTGCATCACCTGACAGTTCCAATAACAAATGTTTGCAATTGTAAACACACTTCACTACTTCACTTGGTGGTGTAGGTGGGCTTTGCCTTTTTCCTTCCCAGTTGGTAGAAACAGGGCAAGTGTGTGCTTGCAACAGCATACATACTGTCTGTGTGCAGAGGGCAGAGTCACAAACACACAGGATTAATTTGGCACAGTAGGTGGTAGTCGAATATTAACAGGTTCACTGAAATGAAAAAACATAATTTACCTTACGCGTTACAAAACTGGCCAACATCACAGAATATGAAGAACTGTTTAAACTAGTGGAGAGCAGCCAAAACTTCCAGACACCCTATCTCTGTATGCGGTATAAGGCAGTACCAGTATGTAATGCATATACTACATCTTCATCAACTTAGAACTATTTCCTCAAACTACTGCTGTAAAAATCTGCTGATTCAGTTTGCTTGCAGTTTGCTCACAGTAAGGATACCATAAGGCTTAAAATTCAAAATCCAATCACCCAACTGAGTGTAATTTAAGAACTAAATCCCACTTCATGTTCTTTTCTGGCAAGACCAGTTAACTGTCTACAGTAAGAGATGGTGAATGCTGAAAGCTGAACCCTCACAGACTGCACAAACCAACTTATCACGGCCTTGATCTCCTAGAAAATCAATTGTGATGCCAACTCATGAATCAGACTAAAAGGTGGTGCTGTTTATTTGTCACCCTGAGAAGTACTTGTTTAAAACAATCTGTATAATGAAATCCTGTCCAGATTGAAACCTGGCACTCCCACACACAGAGCAGTGAGTAAGGGGGGTTCATGAACCATGGAGTTCAAAGACGCCAGCCACTGTCACGCCTTTTCTCTTCTCTGTCTTTTATGTGGCTCTCTAAATAAAAGGTCAAGCTTGTCACGCTTCCAAAATTCTGTGACATACTAACCTTCACATGTGGGGGTCAGGTCTAAACCTTTCACACATGTGCAGAGCTCTGCGTTAGCACCAGGAAGGACAGAGGTCAATCAGGCGCTGTACTTGGAAAACTGATTTCACGATACACGATTAGAAAAATCTCAGAGGACCAAGTGAAGTGGCATTAAACAGATACAGATATCAGTGCTACGTTTGACATTGAAACATTATATTACAAACAGATCAACAATTTCAACAGATATAGCTGTAAAATTGTCAAGCGAAAAAAGTCTATAAAATCACCAGCAGGACTTTACATTACTGGAGTTTAGGTTATGCTTCAAATATAGTATATTCATTGTGTGTGTTTGTGTGTGTGTTCATTCTCAGTGCTAAACGAGAACAGACAGCTTAAAAGGGGAGTAAGGTTTCAGACCACATCCCAGAGTGTTGCCATCGAATAACTAAGTGGGGTTTTGTAGTGCATGTGTGTGTGTGTGTGTCCTTCATTACAATTCAACCTTGAGGAATGGCTGATGTCATCTCCATAACAGAGCTCCGAGAGCAAAAGGTGGACACTGTGCTCTCTTACTCTATGTGTACAGTAAAGTAAACATTACTTTTTCTTTCTCTCTATTTTCTTTACTTCTTTTTCTCTCAGACTGAAGCTGGACCAACTAGTGATGAAGGAAAGTCATGTAGAAGAGGTGAATGGTAGTTTGAATACGGCTACAATTCATTATTCTCAATACCAGCAAACATTTAACGGAAGGCAATATGTGGAAGAAGGTCAAGATCCACAAATATGAACAAAAAAATTTCATAATTATGTATGTTACCTGACAGTGTTTTAATAATTTCAGCTCTAGATTTTTTCAAACTATAAAACAAAAATTAATTTATCTGAAAAACAAAGTTTTGTCCTAACTTTGTGTAAATTGTAACAAATGTTTGTTGGGCCCCTAAAAGCATCCGAAGGTGGTAAAATAATTACTCTTTAATATTTTCACTGATCCCAAACACCACAATTTCCAATTGGGATCAAAAAACCTGTTTAAGATCATCTAAGACATACAGTTCACGGAGGAATAAGTCATCTGATACTCAAATAACAACACGGTTAAATCCACTCACACACATCCTACCTGCCAGGCAGAGTCCAAAGATGGTGAGAAGAACCAGGATGTACAGGGAAACGATTGCGTACTTGATGGCTGAGAGGGAGTTCAGGTGACTGCAGCACTGATCCTGCTTCCTGCGACGCTTACTAGAACCTGACAAAGACAAAAGAAATAAGGACTCGACACAGGAGAAAAGTCTAGAAAGAGGTGGAGATATTTATAACATATTGTTTATTTATTACAAACACACACACACACACGCACACACACACAATGCTAGGTTTTCTAAAATAAAACAGCAGAAGAGAGTTCAAGAGGGGTTTGAAAACAACAAAGGTAATGTTTTCCAGGTATTTGCTTAGTCTTGATTCAAAAAACGTTAGTCCATACAAGAAAGGACTGAAGTGTACATGTACATTCATACAACAAAATTCACACATGGAATTCACTCTGTTATCTATCACAGAAATATGCACACACTCTCACCTAGGAGCTATAATTCATGTCACCACTCAACACTCCTTTCAGGGTCAAACAGATGTTGGAGAATTAGTCTTATTAAAACTGACACAGCACTATCCATGTATGATGAGTGTGTGTGTGTGTGTGTGTGTGTGTGTGAAAGCTTGGCAGGAGGCAGGGATTAAGCTGTTGATGTTGAGGGAACATTCCCTTTAGGTCAAGAGGATAAAGAGATTTTCGAAGATTGTTCATCATCATGATTCACCAGTCATTAAAACAGTTACAGTATGTTACAGTACTTGTATATTACTATATTTCTTATATAAATATAAATGACAGTCTCTGAATTGACAGTTTGGAAATCCCCAGGCTATGGCCGTCTAGCTTTGTGTAGCTTGACAGTGACAACAGTGGGAGATTTGTCACTCAAAATTTTCCGCATTTTATGGGAACAAAATGTCCTTGATTTCAGATTACAAATGATTCACATGGCTCTGGTTTATCTATCTAAATATAAAGGAACTGGTGACTTTTAATGAAGGAAAGGAATTGGTGACTTTTTAATGTTTCCAGTTGATTTTCCTGAAAATGATGCATACGGGTGAGAGCCCCACATACGGGTCTTTAGTAGATGTAGCTATGGAATGGATAGATGCATCATGCTAACTC
Source organism: Lepomis gibbosus (assembly GCA_029875015.1). NCBI lineage: Eukaryota > Metazoa > Chordata > Actinopteri > Centrarchiformes > Centrarchidae > Lepomis > Lepomis gibbosus. The sequence continues at coordinate 4,106 of JAPMOB010199072.1, forward strand.
TGAAGCAAAAAAGACTGAATCTAAAGTTCAGCCTACAGGAAAAATGTCAGCGTGACATAAAAGAGAGATTTATAATTTATTTATTCTTAGCTTTTTTCAAACAATATGTTCACTTTTACAAGATGTATGAGTTTGATGGGTCTGATGTGTTTAGCAAATGTATCTAGAGTAGTATTCCCCAAATCCACTAAATGCACCATGCACTGAAAGTGTCATTAACGAAAGGGGCTTTTTCTAACATAACCCCAAGTCCCACAAAATAATGTTGTTAGCTAATGATATGCTAACGTTTGGCCTTGGAGGAAATGCTAAGTTATTAATACAATTTAGCCAGGCATGCTAATGTTAGAAAGTAACACTAGAACAGACTCTGTTTAATCCACTTGTTAAACTTTGACCTTGTCATTTTGGTTTAAAAGAGGCAAAAAAAGACCTTCAAAACGCTTTAGTTAGCGATTATTTGCTACTTTAAATGATTCTGCAGCGCAACCTCCCAACAGCATGGTTTCATTTGGACCATGACAATCTGTCAGTGGACACTGGTGGATTGTTACTGATGCACACCCACCCTCTCACCCACACACACACACACACACACACTTCCCCCTCTATGATGAAGAACACACGCTCCTCCAGTGTAAGACAAACACAGCTGGCTCAGATGTGTGTGTGTCAAATGGTTGGAATGTATAGAAACAGAGATTGCACTCAAAGCTAGTCTGCCTCTTAAATTTAACTCATGCTGAACTTCAAAACAAATATTAAAGAGACAAACAAGCACACATACATACAAACACCTTCATAAAAACTTAAACAGGAAAATAAATCCAGCATTCTGGAGCTTAAGGGGGGAAATGATCACGTTGTTTTCTGTGTAAGACTTGCATGAAAAGTTTCAGGACTTTAAACAGTTCAGCATTTCGTTTAAAAGGCTTGTTTGCTGTCATTCCATGAGCTGGGTGGGAAGATTAATTCAATACCACTCATTTCTAAAGCTAGAGCAGTGAGGTGATTTTAGCGTAAAAGACTGGAAGTCGACATTGTGTGTTTTTTGCCAAGAAATAGCTCGTAAATCACACAATGGTCATTTTACTGCTCTTGTTCAGATTAAACAAGCACTTAGGAGCACTTAGCAAGTGCTGGTATAGGCTAATGTTTGAACTTTGGTTAGCCAGGCTCGCTGTTTCCCCCTGCCTCCACTCTTTGTGCTAAGCTTGGCTAATCGTCTACTTGCCTCAGCTTCAAGACAGACACGAAAGGATATCGATCCTATCTTCTAACCCTTGTAAAGAAAGTGAATGAGCATATTTCCCACAGTTACAACAATTCCTTTAACAATAATTGTCTTTAGCACTATTGTAATGGCTGATGATGATGATGATGATGATGATGATGTTTAGTGAGCTTTTCCAAATTACGATAGAGAGACAGAAGGGTCAATATTCATTCGTCAAGATACTGGAAACATGTTCGGAAATGACATTATTGCACTGCTGTATGTTCTCTCTGAATCATGTCTGACTGCTGACGCCGTTGTTAACATACTGTACTGTTTAGACGAAAAGAAAGTGAATTTAATAAGCAGATTAGACGGGGATTAGCAAACTTGGAGGTGCAAAAATACTTTTCTGTTTATTTCCAGCAGTGCCATCGTGAGTCATTTACTGGCAGTGTCTGTGTATTTGGCTGTTTATGGCAAAATTAGTGACTTTAAAAGGACAGGGCATTGTTCCTTTTACTTCAACAAGTACATATGGTGTATATGAGTGTCACAAATTCCATTAAAGGCTGGGAAGTCAGGCATTCACTCTGTGATTGGCAGGTGACATTACATGTCCCCTACTACATTTTCCCAAACAAAACAACAGAAAATGCTCTAAAAGGCACAAATGTATTTGTGTAGATTTTAAACATTAACATATCATTGCCAAATTAATTGTAATGTGCTGTTATAATTACTCTGCACAAGTCAGACTCATAAAGCACTGTGGTCCTGTAGTTGTGTGAATCATGAGATCACAATCTCATAGAAATCTCTGGACTGCTTTGTTTATAGTCTTTTCTACCACACCCTAATAAAATAAACTAAGCCATGGTTGGCAATATCTTGTCTAATTGAACGAGGTGTGAAAATGTTCTAGAATGTGTGAGGCCATTGTCCACTTTCCATTAAAATGTCAACAAATTCTCCAGTTAATGTTCGGTTAAGACTTTCCCACCAAACTTGCAGAGCAGTGGGTCGAAACCTGAGAACACTACGGGGTCAACTGTGGATGTGTTGCAGCTGCACCTGTACACACACATACACACACATGCAGATGTTGCTCCTGGACATTCCTGGCTTTCACAGACGACCATCAGCGAAAGGAGAGTGAATGCCAAGCGGTGACAGCATTGCTTCTTCTTGTGTGTGTGTGTGTTAGTGTACTTAACTGAGTCTGTATTGATTATAAGTATGTGGGTGTTTCTGTGCACACAAACATATGGTTCTGCAGAAAGTCCCTTTCTGAAAATCAGTCATGCTGTGTGATGATCTGCGTCTAAGTCATGTCAGACTTCTGTGCCTACACAAGCGCACAGCACACACACACACACAGCTTGCAGCAGGACATATTTTGAGTGCATGCAGACTTAGGGCGTACTCACACTAGGCCCGGTTGCCTTGTACCATGCCCAGGTACGGCATGGAGCGATTACACTGGTCAAATGAACCAGACCTCTCGGGCACAGAATGGAACGTCTAGTGTGAGAACACCCTTAAATCCAGGTAAAATCGTCTTCTTTGAAACAACTGTATTTTGGGTGAAAGTCCTTCCAACTATTAAACTCTCCCAAGTCTCAGCTCCCCTCCTTACCTTCATCACAGAGGTTGAGTTTGGACAAGTTGTGTCCATCATAGGCCTCTTCATACATGGAGCCATTTTCTCTCTCTTCATATGTACTCAGATACATGGCCTTGTTCTCCATCTCCACTGACTGAAAAGATACACACAGTATAATCCACTGAATTAGTTATACATTGCAAAACACTGTATCTATCCTCAACCAACTCAAAATATTTTACTGCTTACTCTTTCACAAAAGGTACATATGCCAAATAAAAGAAAAAAATAGTACATGGGTGGAAAAACTAACAAATGTAGATGCTTGCATGGTTTGGGTCTTCTTGTTCCCTTAGAGTAAATCACTTAAAAGGTGTCGTCCTATAGTAAAACATTTCAATCCTGATGGGAATAGTTTCTTCCAGGATCTTCCCCCTCATGACCTACAGTTCATGAGGGGGTCACTAAATTGTTTGATGAATATAAAAATGATGAGAATCACACGACAATAGCCGGATCTCAACCCAATTAATCTTTTAGGTGAATGGTATTCAATATCACCAGTACAGGTCTGGAGATTTGGAGAAACTGTGAGATGAAAACACACACACACACACACACACACACACATTTCCAAGGCAAACATACGGAAGGAAATCCTTGCGGTAGGAGGATTGTGGCTGTCTCTGGACCAGTATTATGTGATTTGTTTCTCCCTCCAACAGAGTCAGACACATGTTGTGTTTTTGCACCATGTTTGCTTTCAAGCAGCATATTCTATAAAAAAAGCAATGAATGTGCATAAAGCTCGCAGAAAAGGTTGGTCATGGGCTAGGAAAGAACTGATTGACCATTCATTTCAACTAGCCATGAGGATGTGTGTGGAAGTGGCTGCAGTTTTTTCATAGTGTTGCATCAGAAGAGGTAAACGTGTCATTATTAGCCCAGTCAAACAACATTAAAGGGCCCATTCAGACAACCTAACTGCTCTGCCAGGGTTTCCAAAACATGGTACAGTGTTTGAGCATCAGCCCAAATGGAAATGGTTACTTAACAAATATAGAGCTGATAGATAATTGGCTGAAATGATGCATCCATCTTTTCACATATCCATTTTCCACTGTTTATCCGGGTTGCAGTGGCAGCAGAATAAGCAAAGTAGTGCACATGTCCTTACTTATAAACATGTCCTCCAGCCCTTCCTGTTGGATCCTGAGGTGTTCTCAGGCCAGCGTGTTTTGTTCAGATGCCCAAAAAACCTAACTGACTTCTTTCAACACAAATGAACAGTGGTTATAACCCAAACTCCTCATCCTGTCCATCAAAGTGAGTATAGATTTCCTGCACCATAGGTGAGGATTGTGCTGTACTCATATGTAATCGGAGAGATAGTAAAGTTAGGAGCGATTTTCATGTTAACAACTTGCGATTTTTTACATCGTCAGACAACTCAAGACGGTTCTGTGATTGCAGTGCAAGTCATGTAAGGGTTAAAAATACTGTGCATTCACAATATAACACTATATCCATTGAATTTGGGTTTAATTACCTTGAATTTTGGACTTTTTCTGGATGTGAGGCCTCCATGTTTATTTAGCTTTAAAGCTCTTCTCTATTATTAAATACCAAGTCAGATATATACAAGCTTCCCAGCTTTAATTATGACTTGAATGTGTTGCTATTTATAAATTGGAAACTAGTGATTTTAAACATAGCATTAGGATGTCTCATAAGTGCAGTATAATGTCCAAATCATTACAGAACTGGCACAAATGTTTCAGTTAATCTCCTATTCCTTTGTACCCTCACTTCTCAAGAAAAATCCTACAGCAAGAATTTGGCAAGAATACGAATACAAATATCTTAAGTCCCATTTCAGGTAGAGCCATGAAAATGTGTCACTCTCTTAGGGCTTCATTTATAATATATAAGTGTAACCTTGAAATAATTTCCTCCAGTTTGCTTACATTTGACTCATAAAAAATTTGCCCTAGAACCGTAACCATATCTTTAGCAGCTGTGATGTATGCATCCCAAGTATTTAATTTCTTGTGAATTATGAGAGGTGAGAGATGTGGTTATGGCAGGATTCCAACATGTCCTCCTTTCAAACCCATTGGCCACATCGGCACATAAATCTAACGAAAACATTTCCTGGGAAAGGAAAATGTTTCAGTAGCCACTTATCATCACAATATGTAATTCCATCTTAAACCCACAGTTGACAATGTCATCAAGCAGGTGCAGCTATTGGTGAGCTACTGCAGATCTCGTATGTAATCTATATTGGCATAACTCATTTCTTTATTAAAAGCACATTGAATTTCACATTTGATTTGTCAAGACTTTGAATGAATGAATCATAATCAGTTGCTCCCTAGATGAACAACCTTCAGTGCTCTATGGGGAGATTGAGTCAAGTCACATTACATCGCAGCCATGCACCGCACTATTTACTCTGGGCTGAGCACATTTGCTCTTCTACTTTGGGTTTCTAGCTTCCCACGCCATATGTGATGTAAAACAAATACAGTGGGCATATGGATAAAGTGAAAGAGAACACAGAACAAATAGATAACGCTAGTGACTGGGGAGAGGCTGTGTCAGACATAGACATTTCTGAAAGATAGAATTAAATTTGCTGCAGTTAGGAGTCAATAGGTGTTTAAGTCCCAAAAGCCCCAGACGCAGATCTGAGTGTTTGACAAAGTCGTTAAAAAGTGCTCAGTCTGGACTTTCTCATTAAGGAGGAGATGGAGGAGTCAGGTTGACATTTAGACTGAGACAGGGCAGCAACCATTAGGGCTGCTAGGAGATCCTAGTAAACTTGTGGTACACTCATGCATGTGTTTGTATATGTGACTGTGTCTACAGAGTTTGTGTTTTTTTATGTGTGGGGAGGTTAGTGCATGAGGTGAGTTATCCTCTAATTACACTGAGTTTTGTGGGATAAAACAGTTTATCTCACATTGAGTTGGTCTTTGTTAGTCAGTCAGAGGATGGTGGGAAAGCAGAGGGTTGCCAGTTTGTCTGTGCAAGCTATCTCTGCAACTATAAACAAAATAATAAAAACACAACACAGTTATGCAAGTGAATATGCACAGTATGCGTCAGATTTAAAGGCCCAGATGACCTGCCTGTCCATTACAGCAGCACTGACCATAAGTGTCAAAAGGCCTTGAAAACTATTGCTTACACTCAACCCTAAACATTCACATATACAATCTAGTGTAAGGAGCATAAACACAAAAGTCACAACCTTTGATAAAATGTTCTCTACCTTGATGATTTCAGTATTTTCTCTCCGATCTGATTAAACAGCTGAGAGAGATTAACTCTGGTGATTTAATGTGACTGAACTCTTATGGGAAGTGGATTTTCACTTCATTCATCCCTCAAATGACTGGAGGCTTTCCATCTTAGGGCTCCATTCAATCACTACAAACAGTTCAAGATGCAGCATGACAACAAGCCAAAAAGATGCTGGCTGTGTGCACTTATGTCTTATGAACCATTTGACACACAAATGTTGTCAAGTGTACATTATTATATTATATATTATATTATTATACAATATTATTTTGTCCACTTGTATGTTCTGAACCTCCACAGTTAAAAAGATTAGCTTGTTTTCACTTAAGGACATTCCAATCCAGATAAATAGGAAAAAATATGTAAAATAGTTCACACTGGATTAAAAAGCAACAGAATTACACTTCACTAATACATATTATTATATGCAACAATTATATTATAACAATTATAACTAAATTAATGCTAATGTTTCTGCCGGATGTGTAAACAGAAAACTGTTTGCAAACATGTTGGCCAAATTTCTGAGGCGACAATATGTCAGTGTTGTTTTTACACCTTGTTTCACTGCCCCCAAGTGGCCAAAAAATCAATCAATTAGCTTTACTGTAAACCTAATTTCCCTAAACATTATGTAAATTGGCAAACTCACTTAAAAAGGTACCAATTTGCAAAGACAGCATAGTTTTTTTTCAGCCATTACCAAGGAAATATCTTGATCCTTGCGTGATCGTGAACTTTATTGATTAAAAGGTGGGGCGTGAAGAAATCCAATTCCATGACAAATACCACAACAACACAGCAGGTAATGTAACTGACGTTAACTAAGTTGTGGGTTAGCAAACTCTTGCTGAGGTTACTGCTGTGAGGCTAACATGGCTTCTGTCTTTGCTAACTAGAAAGTAAGCTAAATGTCTGTGGGCAAGTCATTTCATGTTACCTGACAAACAAATCATGGCTGGAATGGCTGGAATACTGTTCTGAGCCATGTTTGTTCTGCTTGTTTCTCATTTACAGCTGTGAACAAACTGACACTGAGCGGACCTTGGGATATTTTGGATGAAAAGACGTATATTTCATATTAGAATCGCTTACCCCCTCTTTTAAAAAGGTCCAAGAATTAGTCATTTAGTTCTTGTTTGCCAAATTAAAATGCCACATCACATTTGGGTTTTGATAATCAACAAAATAGCTCTGGCATATACTGAGGCTAAAAAAGCTGCATTAGTGAGCCCTTGAGTGAATCCAAATTGGATCTTGCAGCTACTAAAGTTTGTCATCATAATTATGTGGAGCAAATGTAAAACAGAAATTGCTATAAATATTTTGAAGCCACTTCTTAAATACAATCTCTTTGGTGGAACAGCGTCACATTTTGTCTTGCTGTTTATTTGGTGATCTGCACTGTGACCAGGGTTGAGCTAGTTTTAACATCTTTATATGTAGTTAACAAGTTTAGTGGTTCCAGACTGGGTGTCGAGCACCTCCAAAATGTCACATTAATGAAATATGTAAATATGTATATAATGATGTGTATATATTTAGATTTTCTGTAATCTTTACTTTTTTGTGAAACATGGATACATTTTCGTTTTTGAGCATGAAACAGTTGTTTGCATGAAACCATGTGAAAAGTTCAGAGAGGAAATGTCTCTTTGGAGGAACTGCTGACAACTCATAGACATCTGAAATGTGACAAGGAGCCCCAAGCAGACACTGCTTCTCTGTAAGAGGTCACAAGACAAAAACATTGGGAACCACTGGTTTAATCTTTAATGGATTGTATTTTATAAATGCATGGTGTGTTTTTTCAATGTAAAATCTTAATCTGAAAAGTAACCTGAAACAGCCTACGTCCAGTTAGATTTAGAGGAGTAGAAGTATGAAGTCCCTTAAAATGGAAATACTTATGTAGTACTTAGTTACTTTCCACCACATGTGTGGTCTCAGTGCCATGGTCATTGATTATTTAACAGAGCAAGCAGCTAAAACATACTGGCATTTAAAATAATCTTAAAAGTCAGTGCATGTCTGATGTGCAATTATGTAATTGTTCCCTTAATATATTAGAATTAGTAGGAGCAATTGAAAACACAAGCTCTCTGTAAACATAAGCAATCATCACATCATTGCTCAATCATCCATGTGCAACATTAACCCATTTTCCTCGGTTAATTAAAGGCAGAGATACTTCACCCATGACCGCTGAAACACAAAGCAACAATTTTCTGCAGATGAGTTCCATTGAATCTGCATTTCCGGCCCTGCTCTAATACATAACCTGTAGTAAATCAGCTTTGTAGCCATCCGACCTAACTGCAATATATATTTAACATGTGTCAGCAAGACTGTCACCTTAAAAGGTCAAAGTGTGGCAAAAACTGAACCCAACAATAAATCATGTGGTGATTTTGGAGTGCTGCAGCCTTTTTCAGATGCTGAACAAATTCTATTAACCTGTTAACACTCAACACAAAAGGGGCATTAATCACTCATCTAAGCTTTGGCCAAGTCCCTACCAAACATATTATTTACTACTTAATTCAACTACTTTGCTGGGCATCACCAGTGTGTATTTTACATAATATATTTTTTAAAGGAATGACAGGTGCCACACAGTCCACTTAAGTTTTAAACAGGTGCAGTCACTGCACAACCAAGAGGATTTCAAGTATTTTAATTTTGCTGTCAGATTAAGTTAGACCTGTCATAATACGCCAAACTGACATAAAGTAAGAAGCAAAAGTTATTCTCTCTCTCACCTTGTCAGCTGTCAATTGGAAATAAAAATTACAGCTCCACGTTTCTCATAATTTCCCTCAAGAAGTTGCGTTTTGACGCTGTAACTCCAGGCTTTCTCCTTTCGTCAGCTGTCAGAGTGTCATTCAAAAATGCATTCAATTAAACGGAGTAGAATGAAATTCTGCACCGTGCACGCACTCTCCCCCTCAGAGACAGTCAGCAGCACTGCAGAGGAGAACACGCTCAGACATTAGGAGTAATATACCCACAACATCGTCATGTGACCATCACAAACCTCCAGCTGAAGTTTGCTCTGTATGCCGGGCAGCTGGTGGAGAAGCTGGGAGAGGTGAAGAAAGTTAGCTCCACCTGCTGTACGCTTATGCCCTCTGTTGGGTGTAGATGGCATATTACTGGACTCGTTTGAACCATTCATAGACTGTATAAAACAAACATTGAACTGATATTGTTTTAAACTCCTTAACACAGAAACATAAAACAAACAACAATAAACACTGAACAGAGGTGTCTTTGGCTTTTATTTATACTTCTATACCTAAATAGATGTTGCATTCAGAAACACCTCGTAAAACTCAGCAATCGAGTCAAGAAGTTGTAAACACGACCGTATTCTAGCCTATAGACTATTGCCATCTGTGTAATTTCCACTACAACAAGAAATGTTAAAGAACAAATGAAAATACGGTGAGAAAGGTTTATTTGCACACTAAGAAAGCATGTCATGTAAAGAAACAAATGTGCATTGTTAAAAAAAGTAACTTAAGGGAAATAAATAAGCTACTTATTACTGCATTATATTATATTTCTGAATTTTATGTTTCCTATAAGATGTCAACAAGATGTAGGCATACAATTCGGCATTTCGCGTGTCAATATCACAATTTTGCATGTACCATTGAGATACCAATTTTTATTACAGCAAGTGAAGGCATCGCGAACAACTGTACTACGGGAGTGCGGGAGAAGGGCGTATCGAGCGCGCGCCCGCTTGGTGGGTGGAGCCGGGAAAAGGAACGTACCTAATGTTCAACAGGTAACAGGCAAGGATCGCCATTAATCTTTTATCCACATCAAACGGACCAGGGCGGAGGTAAATATAACGTATCACCGAACAAAATCCTTTACAAAGTTTGTAAAGATGTGCTGTCAGTGATAGCCTACAGTCTGTTATGATTGTATGATGCATGGTTAGTTAGCCCACTGTATTAGGCTCTGGGCTGGCTGCTTGTCTTCTTATGTCCACAGGACAACACATCAAATTATATTCAGAATTTTGATATTTTTACTAGGAACTGGTACACATCTGTAAAGCACATAAGAGAAACTGCTTCAATCCGGCAGACAAAGTCTACAGAACTTATTTAGTCAAAATGTCAATATTTACAACCAGTGTGTCTATTTGTTATGGGTTTTAACATCAGAACACACAATTGAGCACATCTTTTCAGAGTGTGACTGTAATGCAATACAGTTTTAGATTGAAGTAATACATGATGAATGGATAAAACGTTTTTACAAGAGAACACATTCTTAGAAAAGGGAAAGAGAATTGCATCATGCCAAGGGGGGAAAGGCTGCAGATTGGAGAGCTGAAGTAAATTTAAAGTTTGAACAAGATATGAGGCAATTCTGCAAGACACCACAAGATGGTAGGATTGGGATGCATGAAGGATGACTGCAAACTGCTTAAACTTAAACGTGTCCTATTTTAACATTAGTGTTTGTTTTTTAAAGTTACACTATGTATGAAAATGTCAATGTTTCCTTGTGAGATGAAAATTTGTCACAATTAGGGCTGGATTCTGAACCTAAATACTTTTTTTGATACCATGTGTCTGTATCATTTTAATTTCTCTGATTTAAGATTATATTTTATTTAGGCAACGTTATGTGGCTGCTTGTGTTTAGACAGCGTTTAACATTTAAGAAGTTTGGAGAAATAATGGGTAATGCTCTCCCAGTGCTCGCACCCCTGATGGGATGACAGGATATCAAAACTTGAGTCACATTCAGGCAAGAAGAGAAATAAACATCCACAACACCATACGCAATGTATTTTCCTTACTGTGACCACTCCTCCTCCTGAACTGTACTTACAATACGGTTACCCTTGTTTTATATGAAATCAAATTGCAAAGAAAACCCAACAGATCTGCCCTCACATGCACTCCAACTCTAGCTGCCATGAAGCTCAATAAAATTGTCAAACTAGAGGGAGAAGGTGACAGCAGGAAGAGATAAAAGGAGAAGTGAAATGTTGCACCAAGTGGAAGAGGAGATGTCACTGAAAGCACATCTGTACAGCTGTTAAATGTGTTTAATATAGATTTAAACACATCCATATGACTTACGTTGTAGTTGTTAAGTTACAGTTACTGACAGTAGAGAGTCAGTAAGTGGTACAAAATACCTATTTCACACCCTGCTAGTTACTTTATATTACTTTTGTTTACAGGTCCCGGTTCACTTGTAACTGGGCAGTGTGCATGGAAATTAAATGTTTCAGGGCAAATAAGACAAGCTGTGTATATACAGTCTCTTTATTTCCCTGCAGATATAGACCCTGTGGGGCCCGGTTTGAGAGTCATATTGTTTAAGAAACGCTGTCCTAAGGCATAAAACCAACAGCTCACTTTGACTCTGAAGGGAAGTCTTCTCTGTTTCTTTGCCCCGGTGTAAAGGTCTTCACTCTCTGTATGTCAATTACTCCTCCGGGACCTCGTTACAGCCCCGGCCAATCATGCACCCCCCTTAATTAACACAGGATATTACATTCTTGTATTTATAACCCAATAACTAGACTGGCCAGCTGAAAAGGTCACATCAACAGTTTAGCAGTTTTCGCCCTATAGCATTGCAGCCCAAGAGGATAAGGCTGGGAGGAAAGCCAAATGAAGCGGAGGCATAGAAGCAACTAAAACAGCAGAACTTTTTTGACCTCAGACTGTCGCAGTTGGTTGGATTCACCTTCTTGTTATGTTCAGCTCTGAGGAATCCCTCAACCATGCTCAGCTATGCTGCTAACACCATGTTCAGGATGTTTTTGAATGAATCCCTGTAAAATAGGCTTATACTGAGTAAGACGGTGACACTGCATGAAAAGGAAATGTAATCCAAAGCATCACATATAAGAGAAAATTGCATTTCCTCACTTTTGCGAGTCTACCACAGACACCAATGTCCTCAGCTAATGTGCCCGAGGCAAAGCTTCCTGCTGCAGAGATATCGGCACGTTCACTGAATTGCTCAGCTCAAATCCCTTGGGTTTTGTGAAAATCAGATGGCTGTTATTGACTATTTTTTTAACACTTAATTGTAGCAAACACACAATTATTGCTGAGCTATTATATTTTATTTTCAATCAAAAATATGAGCAGTAGCAAACATACCCATTAACCTACAGTAAGTCCCATCCAAGTATTATCCTAATGAGGTACTCTTGGCAACACTCATGCTGCCTTGAAGTAGTGCTGCAAGTATAGTAGGTTAAAGTTGAATCACATAGTCCGTCTATGAGCTATGATGGATGTTTATAAAAGACAATTTGGGTAACAATTTGTTTTCTCTTCCAAATAACCTGTCTGGTTGTCTGACTGCCATGTTCCTTGTCATAGTTGAGTTAGTCAAATGGCCAAACCCATGAAAATAAGATTGATTTTCTCATAATTCAAACTTTTGACTTAATGTGTAAGCGCTTGCAAAAGGGCAAACAATTTAAACTAATACAATGTTTAAGATGTTTCTCCCCAGAATAAATTTTGTGTTCTCAACCTTTCTGGTTTTTCCCTTTCAGTGTGTTTCTTATGCGGTTGCAGGGGGATGGGCCTGTCAAAACGAGTGTCATTGTGGTCGGTGGAAGAAGTGTTGGAGTGGGTGCAGGCTCAGCACCCAACCCATATGGGCACGCTCCATAAAGCCATAATTAAACACGCCATATCAGGTACAATTCATGCTTTATTGGCACGCATGTTAGATGAGAAGGCCCATACGTCCTTTTGAGGTTTCAGCACTCCTGATTCACACATAATACATACCCAATTTGTAAATGAATAAATACTCACACATGGACGCCTGTCTTCCAGGCCGTGCATTGCTGAGATTAAAAGATCATCACCTGGAGCTTCTTGGGGTGGAGGCGGAGAAACAGCAGCAGGAAATCTTGCAGGGCCTCCTGCTTCTCAGAGTTCAAGAAGAAATCAATGAACTCAATGACATCTGCTCTGGTGAGAATGCCAAATGACTTTATCTTCAGGTTGTAGCTGAGCATCAAACTAAGAAGTAGTAGTTGTAGTTGTAGTATATGTTTTTTTTCAACACCGCTTTCAAAAGAATAAATAATATATATATATATTTTTTCATTGGTGGCTGTAGTATAGAACCAACATTCCCATGTAATATGCATGGGAAGTCCCAGGAAATCAGGCTTGGAGACACAGGATATTAATGTTTTACTGGCTAGTTCATTTCACAGTCGAAACTACACATTTTATTTTCAATCAAACTCAGGAATATATTAGATGTTGCAGAATCCACCAAAATACACAAGCCTCAGGATAAAAATTGTAATTCTTATGTAGATGTATCCAGTGAGCTAAACTAGCTGGTAACTAATATTGAACTTGTTGTTTTTTCTGCTCTTCAGAGTGTTTTTCTACATAACTGGAAGTACACAGAAGAAATGCAGCTCACTTTTTTATTTTCTATCCATTCATTCGTCCATGTGAAGCAGGAAGAAAGGTGGGAGTGCTGGAAATAACATGGAAGGAGAAAGAGAAAGACAAATCAATGAGGAATGAAGACAGAAAGAAACCCATTTCCTGTGTGAAATGTGACCTGTGCAGATGGATGAGATTAGTTTTTGTCTGAGTGTCTTTTTCTGATGCTTTCTGTCCATTAGTCTCTGTCTTTTGTCTTCCTCTGTTGTGGGTTTGCATCCCATCAGTGTATTATGAAATATTTTTAGCTCTGCTAGCAGCGAGGCTTTAGGGATGGCAATGCTGGTGTGTCTGTTGATCCATCTCTTTGGTCAATATCTAAACAGCTACTGGATGAGTTGTAATGAGACTCTGTACTGACATACATAGTGGCCAGAGGATGAATCCTACTGACTTTGGTGATCCACTGACTTTTCCTCTAGTGCTACCATAAAGTTCACCTTTGTGGTTTTTAGTGAAACTTCTGGATGCATTGCAATGAAATTTGATACTACTAAATATTTACTCTAACTATGCACTATAATCAAGTCAAAATTTTCACTTTTCCAATACTTTGCTTTATGACCAAATGCCTGCAGAATTAATGACTTAGCACTTTGGTGCTGTTTAGTGCTAATTAGGAAATCTTAGCACGCTAACATGTTAATAAAATAGGAACATGGTAAACATTATATATGTTAAACATCAGTTTAACATTCTTGATGTGTGCATTTAGTTTAGAGCACCACTATACAGCCTCTAAGAGCTATTAGCATGGCTGTAGACTCTTTGTTAAACAACATAATATATTTACATTAAGGAGAATAAAATATCCTATGGTAGTTCATCAATTCCCTTATAGTCTTTTTAATCACCCTTTGTTGCATGGCTGACATCAAATAATGCTTTGATTAAAAAACATTCCACCAAAATAGTACTTGATGGTCAAATCTGAGAATAACAGGCCAATTAATGTAGAAAAACATCTATTAAATCGTATGCATTTGATTATCTATCTTTGTATATTTAAAAAAAATCTATATATAATCTATAGTCTAAACAAGGGCTATAAATAATAACAAGGTCATTGTGGATCATGGTCTCACATGTTACAGTAAATATTACTGATGTACACTTAGCTTAGCTCGTAAAAAAACAGTGTCCTCCCGAGTATATTCGAGGCTTGAGCAGACGCGGACACGGACAGCTGCGGACTCTGTGGACCCCGCGGACTACTTCTGTTTATTAGATACTGAAAGACAAACAGATAAAATCCAGTACTTAAAGTAGCTGGGTTTCCATTTAAATATTTCTGTGTGTCAGATTATAAAAATCCAAATCCAAACAGTGAAACATTCTACTGCTGTTTTTCTATCACACACACACACTCACTAACATTGATTTTAAAAATTCAGCTGTTTGTTTAAATCTCCTCTTTCCATTTGAAATGTCTGTTTTTGTATTTTTTGATTGATTAACTACAAACAATGCATTTTTTTCCAAAGTGAACATTGAACAGGGTTACAGAAAAATCCTCAACTTTTCTGGATTGGATGCTTGTTTTGCTTTTTGATACATGTTGTCTAATGTGATAAAGGTGAATCCTGTCTTAACTAGCTGCTGCTGGAAGAATTTAAGTGGTCATAAAACATTTTTATATGATGCCCTATTTCCTTTATATGTGTATCATAGGCATCAATACCACTGCACATTTCTATTATGTAAAAAAGGTCATGTCTATTTCTAAAAATGTTTTCATGGCACCACTACAGTGTGGTTGGTTGAATTAAAAGTGCTGCTTTGGCAACACAATGCTGCCTGCTGAGTTTCTTTTTAATCATCTGTTTGACAGAGAGACTCCTTAGATGTCATTTGTTTGTCATATTTCTTCTAACAACCTCATATCTCACATTCATAGGCTATCCAGTGTTCCTCTCTCTTTGTTTTTGGTGTGAAAAGCCTTTGAGACAGACCACAATGGAATGTGTAGGACCCTATTTAAAACTAATGCTCATAATAATAAAAGCATATTAATGCATTCTTGTGGGCAGCCCACATCAACATGTCATAGACTCCAAATGTAGTGTTGATGAGCAGTGCAATAAAATCTTAATAGAACTACATCACATCTAAGGCACCAGTCTGATCATAATCAATGAAACTGCACCACCAAGTGAGACTTTTAAAAGTTTTAGCTGCCCTGGATGTAAGAGTTGTTGACACAGCTGTGGAAATGTTAAACAAAGCGAAAAATTTAGTAATTTTAAGACACAGTGGGGTATTCAGGTGACTCTGTGGCGTACCAGTGATGCCCACTGTTTCTCTGCACTAACAACTGGCTAATGAAGGCAAAGTATAAAAACAAAATAACTGCTTTTTATATTTTCTCCTTAATTTAAATCTAAAAGGACAAAAATAGTAAGCTTTAACTCCTTAAAATCCAGTTTTAACATTTTTCCATCATGGGCAGCTTATACTATACTTTAACTGCTGCACCATTCAATCAAATGCAAATCAAAATCTATCATTCCACATACATTGCCCCTAAATTCAGCCGGACATATTTGATATATCTGGAAAAGTAGGGATCTCCACTAGAATTAAACATTTCTTTGGGTTGTTTAGCTGTACAGAGTGAGTTCATACTGGTGGGTCAAAGGCAAGACACAGCATGCTTATGAAAACACATTAACTGGGTAAGTATGTATGCGTTCTTACATGTTTATGTTTATATACTGTAGATATTTCCAGAATACCAGAATCAAGTGACCTTCCCTCTCCTTTTCTTTCTGCTTCTGGGCCTGATTCTGTGCCTTGTTTATGTGTGTGAGTGTGATTAATACCCCAGGAGACTGTGTGACATTTGATTTGGTGGGGCGTGGCTGGGGAAGCACTTACTCAGCACAAACGTAAATCCACCTCACTGAAAGATTGAAGGGAATGTATTTCATATACACCACTGACCCTGACGACAGAGCCAAAATGAAAACTCAGATGCTAAATACACAAATGCATTCTTCTATTTATTTCAATATATGTCTTTTAGAAAATCACAACACCAGTGGGTTGTATTGTGTTTAATATGACCTGAAGTGTGCAACATCTAATGATTTTAAAAAGAAAATATTGATATATCATGTCAAATTACATAAATACACCTTATGACAAAACTTTATCTTAACCCATAAAGAGTATGTGGACAACTAAACATTACGTGATTGTTGAGCATCTTATTTAAAAACCACTGACTGTCTTCTCTCTTGTGTGAAGGCTTTCCATCCTATTTTGGAACTTGGCTGCACGGATTTCCTCACATTCATCCACAAGAGCATTAGTGACTTGGAATGGATGGTGCAAGCAGAGGTCTCACACACAAAGTTGGTGTTCTAGTTCATTTTAATAATGTCCGATAAAGGTTGAGTTGAATTTCTTCCCCACCAATTTCAGAAAACAATTTCTTTATGGACCTGGCTTAGTGCATTATTGCATTGTCATAATTTTATCAT
>JAPMOB010199074.1:0-11154 GCA_029875015.1 Lepomis gibbosus
AGAACCCTCAAACTCCCAGGCCTCTGGTAGAGGACCCGAGCTTGAGGATGACACATACCATCCCGCAAGGGGTGAGAGGGGGATTATTTTTAACATATATATATGTGTGTGTGTGTGTGTGTGTGTGTAAAATGATTATTTTGATGTCAAAATAATTTAATAAGAATGAAGTTAAAGTTGATGAATAATCTAGAACACCAATGTCATATTCCCGTTTTCCAAGAATTGGCAGATTGTAATCTGTCCTATAAACACATAGAACTAGAAGGATTGTGGCTCAGCAATTTGTCAGAAATGTTCACCTAGTTTCTTGAGGTTTAGTTTTTTTACTTTAACTTAAGGTCTTTTATCTTTTTTTTTTTGAGTTTGAGTTGTTTCACAGGCAGAAACATTATGAATGAGTATAATTGCTGTGAATGTTCTATGAGGCTGCAACTGCAAAATTTAACAGTGCAACAACATTGTCAAATGCTAGAAAAGATCAAACATATTGTATTGCAAGCATGAATCACCACATAGAAGAAAACTACAATCAAGAAGACATAATGTTCTATTACATAAAATGTATATGCAAGATATGTTACATATAAACTACATGCCTACAAAATCATAACAAGCTTTACTGATCACTTTGGGAATATGTTTTTTCCAGGCAGTCCAAAGGACTATATCAGCTGCACCACAGCACCTCTGGAGGGAACTCTTCAGCAGGGCAGATGTTGCAAGAGCTGAATCCAGGTTCATCTGGCGACTTCCAACCTGCCATCCTGCAAAATGCATGTAGGTTACATCAGTAATTATGGATAAAACAAGCCTCGTCCGTTAGTATCCCATCAATTATGTCTAATGTTATCTTCCACACCTCTGCCAAACAAAGATCTGTTTACCATTACTGGAAATCTCAGTGTCTCTTATAACTCCAGATCAAGAACATTGTTGAGTTCATTAGTTCTTGTAAAAATATTTCTGAATGAGATAAATGTATGTCATGCTTCAGTGGGGATATAGAGGAAGAAAAATGTGAATGTACTAATAATGAAATGATTATCTATGGATGAGTTTTGTTTGTGTCGTGTTTATCCTCTAATGGCATGACCATTTTGCTATCGTCAGCATATTTAATTTAAGCTAATTAGCTGTCAGATTGTATTAGTTTTTAAATATGCGTTGCCATCTGAGAGAAAGTAGTCCAAGAACTAAAGAACCTTTTAATGTGCACATGCACGCACAGAACACTTTCCCCTTCTGCTCTGCACACAGATATGAAATAATGAAATATTGATACTTCACAGACCGTGAGCAGCACAGCAGCAGAAGTAAATCTGAGACCTCAACACATGAAAGGAGAGTAAGAAGTTATCCATTGTTTCACCACTTTTATGCTTCCTGTGTCATATTCCTGAGTGTCACTGAACTCCAGGCCCTCTGGAGTTCACAAGGTCACTGCTGGTTTTCACAACATGGCTGATATAAGAGGAGATATAGAAGGAGATTTATTAGAAATATTCACACTTTGACCTTCTGTTGTTAGATTATAGCAACTGGTGAGCTCTGCCCCGCACGTAAAAAGCAACACGAACGCACGCACGCACACACACACAAACAAAAAAACAGTAGTTAATGATTACACCTGATCCACGACACAGTGTATTTAAAGCTGCCACTGAGTAGTTAGCATACTCATTATTTTATGTGTATGTGTTTTTGTGTGTGTGTGTGCGTGCACATGTCTATGTGAGCATATTCCTGTCAAAACATGCAGGTAGTAACAGCAGGGATGGAAGACATTTCCCTTAGCAATGACACAGCAGAAGCCTTGTCTGTGTGTGTGTGTGTGTGCGTAGTTCAAGATATGCATTTCCCACTTCATTCACTGTACTGTTTGTCTCCCATAGGTGTAACATCTGTGCCATGCTTATGGGAAAACGGCATAATGGGAACACTTAGATAGGCCACCTGCATATTATGGCTTGTGCAGCCATTGGTGATGTAACAGTTACAGACACACACACACACAGAGCGCGAGAGAGAACGACTGCAACACCACAGTATAATTGTTCGATGACTTTGTCTCCTAGGAGGTTATATCAACATGGACTATTCATTGTTATATTGCCATTTCCTGGGCTTGATTTCTGTCAGGCAGAACACAAAGATAATCATTTTTCCACAACTAAACTGTATTAACAGTTTAACTGTGGCAAGAAGGGGTTAAGCCTTTTCTGTCAGCCATATTACAACATAGTGTGGGTAAATGTTATGGGAGACCTACCACACTTGAACGCATATCAAATGCCAATAAAAGCAGAAATTAGCAACCCTATTCATATAATTTATTATTCACACAATCCTGCTATATGGATGTATAACGATTTCACCCACACTCTATTCTACCTGCCTTACTCAATGCTGACATGCTTTCAGTTTGATATACAAAAGCCCAGGACACCAGGTTAATTAGTGGTGGTGCTGTATGAGTAGCATGTTTTCATGGATTATAATTACATCTCCCAATTATGCTACCAACAGAACATATATGCTTGTTTAGAAGGCAGACCTACATTTAAGGAAACAACTCTCTAAATGGCAGATTCCTCAAGCGAGACTCTTTATCACTGGGGTTAAGTGAGATGTCATTGTATTGTACTATGCTATGTCACTGTTCTATTGACATTCTGTTCTGCTAAGCATATGTGTTAATCTTAAGTAGCAGAATCACACAAATACCACCGTGGACTCAGCAGGTGGCTGTTCCAATACCTGGAATGAACACTGCTAAGAACAACGTCTCTGAGCAATGGTATTAATGAAATTATATGTAAGGGAAAGAGTAAGAATGCAAAATAGGCAGGTGTTTCTCATGCAGTAGACTCTCTAGACAGACTTTGTACGTGGGTGTGTTACCTCCATGTAAAGAGGTGAGTTAACAAAGGAGGTACAGGGGAGCCCCAGCAGTCACCTGGTAGAACATGTACCATTACTGTAACGCTTGGTCCTTTGCGGCATGCAGTCATGTCTCTATCTCCCACTTGTTCTATCTATCTCTGGCATAATCACTATCAAATAAGGCAAAATGACTCCCCATCCCCCCCCAAAAAAATCCGTAAGAACAGAGGGGCTGGTGTGGAGATCTGGTAGTAGCAGCAAGGAGGCAATAGATGAAGTAGGTAACAGGGTTAAGATGTGTGTGCACATATTAGTATTTTGGCCTAAAAATAATAATTTGTGTGCGTGGAAAACGTGTTCCCTCAATTAACTAATTTTGTGCAGACACTGACAGAACAAAAACAATCTGTTATACCAAAGATATAGAGATGTCAAATTTTTAACAGCTAAATCTCACAGTACTGTATTGCCATGTTTCTCAGTCTAAATTAAAACTCCATGTGACTGTATTACACTGTGGAATGTGTGCATTTAACAGCCAAAGCTAGCCAGTGAAGGACAAGGAGTGAGTGTTGAAACAATGTCAGTTTAAAAATGCATGAGAAAGAGAGTGCATGGATTGAGTGCAATAACTTAGCAATATTAGTTTGCAGAATTGAAATCAGGAATTTTAGGGAAACAGATAACCTCTAGCCAACTGCTAACACTGGGTGTTCAAACCCAACCTAATTTCTGTGACCTAAACTGAACTTTTGTTATGAAACTGTGCCATTGACTTTGTTTCCCACAATCTTCCAGGTATGGAGTATATCAATGATCCCAGCCTTTAGCTACCATTGGTCAGTGTGACCTGTGATGTCATCAGGTCAATAAAGGGTCTGCTGCCCTTTGTGCTCTGTTTTTCCCCCCTCCTGTACTCATCCATTGCAGCTGTGTCTTGCTTGGAGCAGACACACAGCCGAACAAGCAACAAGAGCAACGAAGTAGCTTAGCGCCAAGCAGCTAACTCTAAAGTGAACAGGCCGGTACAGCACAGCAAAAGACTGCAAACGGGACCACAGTTCCTCTCTGCTTGGCCCATCCACAACAGAATGGCCTGCTAACAAGGAGCAGGCCAAAGCAACTTCTTCCTTTACAAACGGGTAACATACCTGATCATTATAACATTGTAGCTTCACATAACTTGACAGTGTCTTTGGCTAAACACATGACTGTTTAGGTTTTGTCAATGTATTTGATTTGTTGAGGGCAGTGAGCGTCTAAACAGTTAATGTGAGGTTATTACTGTAACTGTAGTTCTCAGCCACTGCTAAATTAATGTTAGTAATAGACACAGAGTCTTTGCATCCTAACTAAGTTCTTTCAACTTGGCACCATTGCCTGACACAGATCACACACATATACCTCTAATTTGGCCTCAAACACAATGCCACACACAGAAAACGTTACTGTGCTTTTTTTGCATGCAACACCAGCGTGTATGCTCATGCACGCTAAAAATACGGTGAAGAAACAGATGCATATTCTTTGTGGCACACACACACACTCCTTCTCTCTCACACACACTCATACACACAATTTGACAGTATTTATTTGTACACTTATATAATGGTGTGTTCCAGGCTAAAAATTATTGGTTTGGGCAAACAAATTATTAGGCTATGAGTGTCGTGTGACAGAAAAGTCACGTCATGGAAACTTATACTGAGAGTGTGCATTACAACAGTAGTTGCTATAACTTCATATGGTCAATTATTAATAGACCTGGCATTTATCACTGGGAATTGTTATTTACTGTAGAGACACATAGAGAGTCAAGGCCAGATAAAAATCAGTATAAACACGTTTTATATTGAGACCTTGAGAGTATTTTATTGTATTCAAGAACAAAGTTACAAAATAGGCACGTGGAATAATAAAACATTGCAAAAGAAAAAGATCTCTAGAAGCTCATCTCCAGGATACCGGAGAGGGTTCCTTGCCATACCTGTGTACACACAAACAAAAACACACACAAGCACACATATATAAACTTGGATGGCTGGCAGCTCTCAATGTTGAGTGCGTAGTTTAAAGTGACTGGATCGATACAGGGGAGTGAATTGCCAATTTCAGTTTGTTCTATTGAAATCAGCTGGCACTGCATTCTAGAGGCAGTGGCAGAGTGCAATTGAACTTTTAAGGAGAGAAAACTGAGCCGAATGATCAGAGAACTCGAACGCCTAGGTTTTAGGGATGTTGAGATTCACAGATTCTCATCGGTGCACCGGCATAAAAGTTCAAGATAAGATTGGCCCGATTAAAAAAAGTTACAATTTGGGATGAACTCAAGATCTATCTTTTCTAACGCTTTATTTATACACAGACGTGAGCCTCCCCCTACACCTCGGATTCAGCTCTAGCTAACTCAAGTGGTACTGCTAGCAAGACTGGTGAGCATTATATTGCAACTTCTTTAAATTGTTAACTGCTAAAATGTGGGAGGTGTTATAAAAGTATAATTGGATTCATACGAGAGCAAAGAACGACGTGTGCACATGCACACATGGTATCTTAAAATGAATTGAAATACTTATGACACCCCACTGTCTTTCACTGTCTCACCTAAATTGGTGCATGTAGGTGAGCACACGCACGCACTTACTCAAAGCTCATCTTGGCTTCTTTGATCAAATGGTCCATGGTAATCAAGCTCTGTGTTGGAATAGCAGATAATTGTGCCTCTAGAAAGTGAACAGCTCATTGAGTTGATCCTCTCCATTCTGTTTACTGGGATGGCATGGATGGATCTCTGGCCATAGAAACTGTACACAACTTAAACCATAGGTTTGCAGTCCTTTCTAGCCTAAAAAAATAACTCAACAGGCAGTGTAGGATTTGATCAGCTTTGCCTTTGAAGGCTGCACAGAGTACGTGGCACTGGACTACAAAGAATCTTAGCTCTTTTTGGGCACTTCGAAAATCAAACCCAGGAAACATCATGTTCAGAGGCAGGCCCCTGTCAAACAAATGAAGACTGCATCCAGTCATATTTAATCCCTGTTTGATAAGGCAAACAAAGGAACAATTTGTATCAAGGCGGAAAGCCAACTCCCTGCTTTGGGTTTCTTTGGGTACCAAAAACTCCAAAAAAGAGGTCAGTGTTGTAGACCATCACCGCTGACCTTCTACATGGTGGTAATTGTGCCATTGTATTAGCATCATAGCGGAGGGTGCAGTCATCCGCCTTCACCGCATGAAGCCTGGAGTAAACAATAGAAGGAATATAAATGTACTACTAATTTGTGTAACAAGGTTACAGCTGATCTGTAACAATCCGTAACAAAGCCTTAATGCTTATTAAGCCTTCTAAGCTAACGTTTGATATCACAAAGACAGCAACATTAACCCTAGTGAGCTGTAAATAATTAAACAACCAAACAAACATAACTTTAACTTAGTTTTTGTTGTTATCAAGGACAGAGCAGTAAGATTCCTCCTTGTCCACCGCTGACACTGAGATGTTGATGGTCACCATTTTAACATTGGTTGCTTGTGGAGACTGCCTGATAAAATAAATGTCACATTTTTAAAAAGGACTGGTTGTTGTGACGATTCTAGTGCTTTTCATTATGGGACACAGTTTGCAAGGTTGAATGGTCTGATGCATACAGGGGATTTTTTTTCCCGTATGACCATGCATGACATGTCCCCCCCACATTTGAAAATCTCCGTTTTGTCCCCTTCACTTTTCTCCTGCAATTTCAGAGTTGGCTCATAGCCAAGGTGGCTTACTACAAGTGACTTGTCAATCATACACTCCGCATCAGACATAAAGAAATGGTTGAAACACGGACACAAATGTAGGCCGATTGAAATGCGATGCAACGCAAAGGTGGTGCTGAAAAGTTAAGGGAGAGAAAAAAAGAGTTTGCTCGAGGCAGATGCAAGTGCATCAGTATTACAGACTTTTCTTTTGTGCTGCTGTTACAAAATAAATAAATAAATAAAGTAGCCTAAATCAATGGCACTGTTTCACGTTCCTATTTTGAAACTGTAGCCTACTTTTACTCTTTACTCCAGTATTTTCTTTGGGCCAGTAATCTACTTTTAATTTTGCTACATTTTCCATTCATACCTTCATAACTTAACCAGTCTGTAATCTGCAAAAGGCTTTGTTAACCGAAATGAGCTGTGATCCAGGCTGTGCGCAGTTAGGCGGAAGAGTCCTGGTCTTGGGTGCTTGTCACAGTCACAGAGATGGGCAGATGCAAACATTTATAAAATCAGTCAAATACCTTTTTCAGTTTAAGGATTTATGGTTCTACTAATACAACTGAAATCCAGTGAGTGCACACCATGGTACTTGAGGCCGTGTTAGAAAAACACTTTCACTTTCCATTTATGACATATTAAGACATATTTAGTCTCCGTAGAGCAAATGTAGACTTCACACTGTAATAGGTCAGTCTGATGATCACTGGATTGATTCCAATAAACAGTATCATGTTGTTGAAAGAGCATCACTTTCTTTTGTTTTTTTACATTGGTTATCATTTGTTTTATAGCGATGTCCAATGGTGAATCCATAAACATAATGCCGCCAGTAAAACTAATCTCGGCTTTCACTCAGCAGCTACCAGCTGTTATTTTTTCAAGAAACAATTATTTTTTAGATGCATAGAGAGAGCGAGAGAAAATATGGGTGGATAAAACAGCAGTTAGCTTTACACATGACACACAGCTTCCTCTATGTAGGTTTACCCTGATTCAACAAGGAGCTGCTCTAGTGTTACTGCCACAATAATTCCTTCCGTTGTAAAGATTATGTTCGTAGATGCTTTTGCCTGTGTTATCTCAAAGTAAGTGGTTTGGTTGGCTATGTGTTCATAATAAAAGGGGCTGACATGGTGAACATGAGACTGACAGTAATAGGTCAATAGATGAAGGCAATTGCAAAACAGAGTCAAAGACAAGCACAGCCCAAAGCACCAGTTTATGGTAAGATTGATGATGATATGGTTTATATATTTTTTTATTGTACTCAAGGACTGAGTTGATTTCTTAAATATAGGAGAGTTAAAGAGGTGTTTCTAGTTTTGAAAATGTATTTTAAAGGCTCATTTAGAGATGTACTCTAATTGCATAAAATGCCTAAGAATACAGGAATAAAGGTCTCTAAAGACCAGAGTCCCTGACAAATGCTTTCACTGGAGAGTGGGCTGACCAGGGACAAACTCCCGGGCCTTTTGTTTGCCCTTGTCTGGTACCATGTTTGGCGTTAAAATCTTGTGTCCTGAGGTGTGTATGTGTCACTGCTACGTGTCCATAAACAATTTAATAGTATTTAAAATGTTCAGATGATCATCCTGCAGTATTTTAAGAGGAAGAGGAACAGAGATGACAGGACAGAGATGCTCACGTCTTTGAGCTAGAGTCCAAGTCTCAAGTCTCTGAGCAAGAGTCCAGGTCAAGGGTGGTGATGATGCAGTGGATAAGACACATACCTTTGGTGTGAGAGACCTGGGTTCAATCCCCCACTGTGACCCATCCACCACTGTGTCCCTGAGCAATGTTGTTGTAGTTGCTCCAGAGGCTTGCGACCTCTGACATAAATAGCAGTTGTAAGTCGCTTTGGATAAAAGCGTCAGCTAAATAAATAAATGTAATGTAAAATGTAAAGTCCCGAGTCACTTGTGGTTACAATGAATGTCGAAAAACCTACTGCGTTCAACAATAACAGAACTGCGTTCAACAGTAAACTGCTTTTCACTAACAGAGCACAACCATGTAATGTGCAATGCAATTAATGACAGCTTATTAACTACTGTAAGTCAACATTCCCCAGACTCTCAAACCAGTGTAGCAGTATAACTAAATAAAACTGTAACGTTACATGAGCATCCAACATTAATAGTTAACATGATGGCAGCCAGCGGGACGTAAATGTTTGGCAAGTAAACAAACGCTCGCTCAGCTTTTTGAAACGAATGACAGTTGGAGTTAAGCTCCTGTAGGTTGTAGCTAAAGAAAGCAGCAAGCTAACTTTAGATGAAAAGTTCTGAGCTAAACATGTTTACTTACCACATTCAGTGCTTTTTTTGTTTGGGTCTTGTTGTATGAAGTCTGAAGTCAGTGTTTGTGCGACTTAAGAGCGACTCAAGTCCGAGTCTCACAATCAAGTCCCCATCTCTATTCTGTGATTAAACACCTTTTATTCCCTTTACTCTGTATTTGGGTGGGGAGCAGGGATCAGATTATGACAGCACCTCAGTGAGCCTTGAATTTGATTGTATGTGTAAAATTCACTGGAGTCCTTTTTCCTTGCTGCTTTGATGAAACAGAACATCTTCATTGTAATGTTATTGTAGCCTTATCTGCTGCTGTTATCACAGGGACAGAGTAAACAGACCATGGATGCATGAAAACCAGAAAGTCTTCTGTAGCTGGTTTGTGTAATTAGATTTCAATCCATCTTAAATGTTTCTTGATTGGAGCTGTTGGCACGTGTAAAACAAATGTAAGGAAAAAAACCTTGAACAAAGATACAGCACCACAATCCCTCTGGCCATTCAAATTGCATCTGAGTGTGAGATTGAAGTTTAGTTCAAATCCTGGATTCCTACTGGAAGAGCCCCACAGAAGCGCATGAACCTCCTGTGGCACAGCCATGATTTCACCAAACCTACAGGAGGGAGCACATTAATTCATTCAGTGTTGAACTTTATTTTCCCTGGGTGAGGTTCATAACTCGCTGGACGAGAAACAGATTTGTTTGTGTTTGCTAAACATATTTTTGGTTCCCTAAGAGGATTGTTATATTCCATATAACAATCTCACACCTGCGGAAGGAAGATACAGATTTAACTGTTTTCTTCACAAAGTGAAGGAAAACTGCTGCTCACCACTCTCCCCCCACAAATTCGACTCCGCAGTTTTGCCGTTGAACCTTGCCATCAGTACAGACTGAACTAGTTACATTGCTAACAAGAGCAATCTGTATGTTCAATCTGTATATGATCAAACGTGTAATGTGCTTGCCACATGGCTGCCACATCTAACAATACAGTCAGTGATTCCCATATCTTAACATTTATAAATATACAAAAACAACTTTTGTTAAAGTTTGATCACTGCGGATCTATTACAAATATAAAACCAACAGATATTCTATATAATTGTTTGCTTCTAATGCAACAGTAGATTAAATACTGTCAAGTGCGTGTGTGTGTGTGCGTGTGTATCAGTGACTGAGAAGTGGTGATGTGGTAACCCTGGGGTAATGATTACTTGTGCTGAGTCACAGCTCACGTGAAAAAACATAAATACACAATAATCTTTTGGTAAATTATAACTATAAAAGTATGCATGTGCACACACACACACATGCACTCACACACTCATAAGCACTAAATCAAACATGATAGCTTGATTGATTGTAACAAGCAGATATGGGGGATTTTAGGCTGCAGTTGTTTCTTCAGACTGTAGATGGTTATCTGACATTTTATAGCTTTGGGGTCTGCATGTGGAGACTGTAAAACACACACAAAACACACACACACACACACACACACACACACACTAAGCAGTAAAGGAGTGGTGAGCCCCCATGACCACAATACATCCTGTGGATTATAAGGCGCCATCTCACTTGAACTCAGCAAGCACTTTGCCCTTAACACTGGAAGGAGCTGGGGTAAGACTGCAGCTGCAGGGTGTGTATCTGTTCAATTAATCATCTTAATTTCATGTTACATTTATATTGTACTCAACAATAAGTAAACACTATACAATATATTGTAAATTATAGCATTTTTGGATAATGCAGCATAAATTACAATTTGATGCTTGATGATCATACCTGTGACACAGGTGGGATTATTTTTTTTATCTTTAATCACTGTATGATTATGAATAATAAATAAAAAATTCTTAGATTAAAAAAATAATTCTTGTTATGAATACAGACTTGCATGAACCTTGTATGATCACTGTTCACTTTAATTATCATCGTTGCTTTTTTCAACTTACTCTAGCTTGCAGATGTTTGTATTATGCAAGTTCTATCCACATTACTGTGGACAGACTGTGACCAAGTTTGTTAATGATAATGTTGGTTATGTGTAGCTCTTTGCCAGTAGAGTAAATAATACACTGTAAATTGCAATGCAGCCCTGAGGAACAGATGTCTATGGAGGGTTTTGAATACTGATGTGTAGACAGATTTTCTTTTTTTCCAGATGTATACAGCATTGGTCCAAATTTATTATGCCAGTCTTTAACATT
>JAPMOB010199093.1:0-13069 GCA_029875015.1 Lepomis gibbosus
AATCTTGTCTAGTGTGGATTGGTGTGTGTGTGCGTGTGTTGCAGTTTCATTCATAAATCCCCCTCGTTGATGTGCTCAGGCTATCCTCCACTGACCTGCTTGTCTGATTTTGATGGGAGCTATCTTGTTTTCAGCTTTGTCACAGTTGCAGTATATGAATAAATGTCTGTATCCAGAAACATCTTTCAACACACTTTGGTTTGTGACTCTGCCCACAGTGAACCAGAAACCATGAAATACAAATATAAACCATCAAATCAGAGTGACGAAATCACTGTGTTTGCATTTAGAACAATATAGAATGTTTCATAAAACATCACTTTATGGCACCAGAAATGGTTCTGAAATATTACAAAAGAACGATTTTCTGGTGCTTTGAAAACCACTGCATAGTGTGGGGAAAAAAGAGGGATGACTCACACAGGAACATCCTTTCAAACTCATTAAGGAACTTTAAAGGCTCAGTCCCGTTACATTTAGAACATCTAGATATGGATTCATACTGAAGCACATAAAATGTTTTGTATTGATCCCTAATTTTTTTTTGAAGGACTGCAGCAAGAGTAATATTAGTATGTAAGATGTTCAATGTTGTCATACCAGACGTTTCTGCATCAGAGGACTAAAAGAAACCAGGACAAAAGAAAGCGGATTTTAATCTCATGTCTCCCTCAGCCTAATTACATTTTCCCTCATGACTAACACACATACACACCCAGTTCCAGTTTTGTACTGATAAAGCCTGAGCTGTCGGGCTAATTGCTTGTGGTTGTGTCTGTGGCAGGATTACTGGTAAACAGAAACCAATTACAGCTCAAATCCACCCCCATTTCCACTGTCGGTCCACCGAAAAAACACAAGGTTTTCCTCAGGTCAAATGAGAAGTTTCTTCCCGGCAATTAGTAGTTTCCCCCTCTTCGCAGAGCAGTGCAGTATGACTGTTAGGGGTCACATTATTTTGTAAGATGTTGGATATGAAACTTTTCCACCACAGGAAGCGGTACATTTACTCTCACCTAAAATTACAGTGTTACTAAACAGAATGTAATGTAATGTGTGCCATAATCCGTATTTACAAAGACTGATGTGAGTTTCTACCCACTGGAAAAAGCTATTTTTAAAAAAAAATTTGACTAAAGTTACTGAAGCTTGAAATTGATGTCATTAAACAAATGTTTTTTAAGTGTCAAAGCACATTCTTGACTTTGGAAATGGTAGTTTGAAAAAACAAACTATAAACTACCAAGGTCCGGTTACTATATGTTTGGTATTGAACCATATTACCTGCTCTTCATCAGAAAAAAATACATAAAAACAAACAAGAAATTAAAAAAATACATACAGTATTATATCCATGAAGACCAATGAAGACCTTTTAATATGGCTGAAAGCTCCAGAAAAAGGCCAGGAAACGGAGCATTAGGGTTTAACTTTTAAGCCAACAGGAGGAGAAGTTTTAAATGTGCTTTGGATGATATCCTAACAGTCACTAAGCCTGCTGCTGTTTGTTGTATGCAGTTATCTGCTGATGAAGACCTTGTGATACAGCTGAAAGCTCGGGAAAACACAAGTAGGCTAAGTTGACCATGAGTTGGGAATGTTGGAGTTTTTTTCTGATGAGAGTTCATTTCTGATGAATGGATGGACAAATATCCTAACAACTGTTTTGTGGGAAGTGTGACAGTACAGAGTGTAATTTTCTGGGTGCATACCCTGGTGCGGGTCTGTAATGAAATGGTGTAATAGGCCAAAGCCATTACAGTCAGTAAACTAGTACATAATGCCATCAAATGTTGCTAAATGCTGATTGGTGCACATAATCTTTTTGAGCCCCACCAACTTCAAACCTGGTAAAAGAGGAAAGACAAAACAATAAACAAAGACACATCTTATATTAAGTAAGTAAAACTGTTCTAAATTTGGCAAAATGTTGTGTGTTCATGTAGCATCACATTGCTCATGATAACAAGCTGAATGACTTTAAAAACTCCTAATGTGACGTGTTTCCATTTTTAAATGAATAAATCATGATGAATCATATTTGTGGGGTCTCATCTCATCTCATCTCATCTTTTTTTCTGTGTGTTTGTCCCCCTTGCGACTGACCAGCTGCAGCCTATGTATTACCCCTGGGCTTGACAGACCATAATTCTGCTCCTTAACTCAGGTTGTCAGAAGCTTGGCAGGCAGAATGTAGGGAAAGAGAGAGAGGGAGAGGGAGAAAGAGAGAGAGATTGTGAATGGGTCTACAGGGTTTGACGTCAGCCTCTTTTCTCTGGTCGATTATGTGTGTGTGTGTGTGTGTGTGTGGGTGTGTGGGAATAGCTGTGATGCATCAATTTTTGCTCTTTTGTGAAATGTGAGATGTGGCACCAGATTGTGGCAGAGTCTCATTAAGGCATTTATAGCACACCAGGGCAGATATAGAGAATGTTCCCCATTACATTTTTCACCTTTTTCCCTGAAATGATGAAAACAATGAAATCATTCAGTTCCCAAAACTGCTTGCTTACAGCCCTCACATCTTTCTACTACAGGAGAATGTATGTGTGCTACTGAGAAAGAGAGAAAGGGGCCAAAGGAAGAACACAAAGTGCCTGACATTTATAAAATGTTGTTTTTGTGGCACAACCATTAAAAGACCCCAGGGTGCTAATTCTGAAGTACTTTATCCAAAAACACCATTTATGTAGCTGTGCTCAGATCCATTTTCATGTTGTGTCTGATGAAAAGAAGAGGCCCGCTGCAGGTAAAAACGATTTGTGTATCCACAAGAGTATGAGTCACTCGGTTTCTGTTGCTTTGTGAGGAGAATACAGCAGAAACAATCAGAACACTTTGGCTGTAAAGCAAAATCAAAATGAAATTGGCAGGACCTTCAGCACGTACGGGAAATTAAAACAGGAACTACATGATGTGGGGGGGCTTTGAACAGGTAACTGAGATCTGTATCGTTCCACGGATAATAGCACTGTTTAAAAGTCCAATGTGTCATAAGATTAAATGTATGAATCACTAACTGTTTAAACAAGCCTAATAATGGAACCCCAAAGTGTTCAGCATTATATGAATTAAAGAAGACATCAGGAAACAAATAATCATGTCAAAAATGGTGTAATTATTTAAGAAATCATTAAAACTCAACCTCATTATTATGAAAGGTTCTTAAAAATGAATACTTTGTATATTCATTTCATTTTAGAAATGTTTATTTCAAACGTGTGTTATTTGTTCATAAGGGCACTTTTTTCCCCCAGTATAACTTTTATGCCTCTTTTCATGACACCTGCCAGCTGATCACATGTCACCAGCCTCAGTAAGCGACCTGGTAGCGAGAGCAGTGGTTCACACAACTTTTATCTTGCTCTCCTTAATACATCCATCTGCTTGGTGAGCAGCTTTCATAGGAACGACCAGGGTGTCATCTTTTAAAGTGGTAACAAGTTCATGTTCATACAGATTGTAAACTCCCTTAAGATAAACAAATGTCTCCTAGCCTTGTGTCATTGGAAACAAATTTGGTTTTAACCGGTTGGGACCAGTTCAACCGAGTTTCCCTTTGTTTTAGAGTAATATTTTTTTGTCCAGCAGAAGGAACATTAATCAGTAATTTACAACCAAGCAAAGACCAGAGGGGAATGTGGAAATAAGCAAAGCTTTTTTAGTTGTTTTGCTTTATCCTCGCTCTTTTTTCTCTTCCACCATTTCTCTGTAGAGAGAGGGATAACCTCTGATACCCCGATCTCTCTCCATCCAAAGTAGACACTGAATTCTCAGCTGCACCCAGGATCAGTGCGCCGTTGAAACCACTCATTGTGTGACGAGGCACCCACATGGTACCACTCGCCGTTTTCTTTCCCTGGTCAGTGATTCCAGACTGCTACCCTGTATTTATTCTTCTTTATTCATAATTTTTGTAATTTAAATAACATAATATTTCTATATATCTAATATATCATTTTTTGCTAATAACCAAACCTGCACCTACCAGTTCCAAACACTGGAGTTATTGTGCCAGCGTACTGTATTTATTTATGTGCTGTGTTTATTTAAGTACAGGCTGCAGCCTATACATAAATAATTCAGTTAGGGTAATAATTCAGGGATGATAATTCATTTCATCCATAAGTACTTCAGCTTTGTTTTTGGTCTAACTAACTAGCAACAGCTAACTGGCTAAATTGTAAAGCAGCTGTCGAGCCATCTTGATTACAGAAGGGCTGGGGGCAACTCCACTGCCAAGGAGAGTGAAATAAAAAGTGACATTGTGATATACGCGTAAATTTAATAATTGGAAAAAATATGAATGATGAAATAACATTTCATAACAACAAGTTGAGTTTTAATAATTTCTTGGTTAATGTAGAGATCTTAGAATTTACTCATGTGATTATTGATTATTAGATAAAAAACAATAAATAACTATAACTAGAGTTGACTTTCTGTGATGGTAACTTCTCTAAACTTTTATAGAACTAAATGTCTCATAATTTCAAGACAATGTTCTCTTTTGTCCACCACCTACTCCTTTGTGTCTATTCTTGGCCACTATTTATTAGTGTTGTCACAAGACATCATACAGCTACATGGCTTTCCCAGAGTAATGGTACAATGGTGCATGAGCTTTCTTCCCTCACGTATGTCACATTTCCCTTTTGTCTCTGTCTTTCTTGCCTAAGGCAGCTGATGAGAAAAGAGGGAGGATTAAAAAAACAGATAAAAAGAAGTTGTCTGAAGGGATTATAAAGAGGGGGGCACATTTTCTGTCTTCCCGGGGTTTATAGACCTCTGCATCTTAAAGTATTAGCATATATTCTCATATTATTGCTGCCAAGTTACCCTATTAGGTTCAGTGAATTTTGTTTGCAGACCTAAAAAAAAAACACTCTTGGTTGGTTATGAAATACAGTACAGCCTCATGTTGCCTTTTCATGGTCCTGAGCTTTGATGTTGCTGTTTTTAAATAAGGCCTCTGCTTCATTGCTCCATGTTAAAGTTACAAAGCAGATGTTGTGTTGTTGGCGCGAAAGGGAATATTTGTTGTTTACCTCCTCCTGAAAGACAAAAATAAACCTGCCCCTCCCTCTGCTGCTACCCCACTGGCATCTGAGAAACAGCCTCTATCGCTGCAACACATCAGGAAACAGTGGGGCTACTTGTAAAGGAGCAGGGAGCTACATGGGAGGTTTCTGAAATAAACCATACTGCAAAACTATTTAACACTTATAGAGATAAATACAATGAGACAGAGATGACGGGCGAGCCCTGGTATCAAGGAGGATTTGATAGTGTTTAGTGTATGAAGCCAAATCCCCAGTTTGAGCTCCCTGGCTTCGTGGGCTGCTTGTGAAGATTCACCCCCTGCCTGAGGGTTAGAGTGGATAGCAATTATATAGACACCAGAGGAACCTACAACATAGCCACTGGACAAACATCTGTGAAACAAATCAGTGACGATGTGACATAAACAGACGCTTTGGCTGAGAAGATACAACGCGTGTCCGTGATTTGATATCGCTGTTCTTTGCACCACGATCCAAGGTCAGAATTCATGCAAGAGGACAATTTGGATGTCAAGGGAATAATGCATAACCCAGTGGTTCACTATTTGAGTGCTGGGACAGCCTTGTATGTGGATTTATAAGAAAGGAAATACATTTCTTCTCGTCTCTGAAACAAATACATCATCAAATGGATTTTAATCGATGGTAGCAACTCCAGGGATGGCATACGTATGTAGCCAGTCGGGTGGGCGGTTCACCCCTTTTTTCCAGACCAAAATATCTTGAGAATTATTGGACGGCATGTCATTTTGCATGAACATTCAAGGACCTCAAAGGATGAATCCAATTACTTTGGTTAACTCTTTGACTTCAGCGCCACCACGAGATTGACAGTACTGATTTTATCTTGGACACTATCGCATTGATTGCCATGGAGCAAGAGGATGAATCATATGATGACTTTGGTGTTCCCCTGACTTGTCATCTAGTGCTGCAGACACTTTATCACTTTATCAGTTATTTATTTGTTATAACTTATTCTAGACATGCAAACCTATAATGACATTCCTGTAAGCCTCAGCTGCACTTTGGCGGCAAGTAGCAAATGTTAGCATGCTAATACAGTAAACTGAGATTGTGAACATGGATTATATTTTCTATTTCTAAACATAAGATGTGTTAACTATGTCATTGTGTGCGTGTTAACATGCTAACCTCAGCCTTTAGCTCAAAAAGCACCGCTGTGCCTGAGGACAGCCTCACAGAGCTTCTAGCATGACTGTAGACTTGTAGGATTGATTTAGATTTTTTCTGCTTTTGTCTTGTGAGGCCAAGATTTGAACCCTTGACACTTCCCTTACCAGAATCAGATTCCGTTCCTCTTATCCTGTTGTGGATATTTTTCATGCTGTCTGTGGAAGAATCGCTGCTGCAGTTTGGTTGATAGTTAGACTACTGCCTTTTGGTGCATTTTGAATAACTACTTTTAATTTCTCCTGGTCATTTCTGGTGTCGTCATAATACAATATACATTTGAAATGGTAGATTTTACTTTCATTCCTGTAAAAAATAATAGACACAAAGAGTCAACACAACTTGTCATGGTTCCTGGCTATTGGTGTTTCATGATTTCTGTATTTTACATTACGTTTATTGCTATTTTTATGTCAGAGGACGTGTGACAGTGGGGAGTTGAACCCACGTCTCTCACACCTAAGGCGTCTTCAGTTCAATTTTATAGCACTAGACCATCTCTGTGATGATATTTACAGAAACTCATCAGTTCCCACCAACAGCAAGCACTAGGCGACAGCGGCAAGGAAAAAATTCTTTTTAAGAGGCAGAAACCTCGAGCTGAACCATGGCTCAGGGTGGGCGGCCATCTGCCTCAACCGGTTGGGGGTGAGAGAGAGAGAGAAAGAGAGAGAGGGAAGGAAGATGAGAGAGAGGGGAGGGAGGCAGCAGACACAATATCGACACAGAGGTACAGACAGTAAAGGTAATGTTGCTATAGACTGAATGAATAATGGTACAGATATTTATAGTTCCGTTAATGCTAATAATCGGAATGTTAATGATTATAATAACAAGAATATCAATTGGACTAGTAACAATAATTGTAGCAGGGGGTGTCGAGCAGGGCTCAGCTGTCAGTCATGACGTAAAAAGCCGGTTTTCGCCAATGTATTAGCAGAAAATAAGAAATTACAGAGATGGCTTCCTTCAGTGAACTGAGGTGTTCAGTACTATCAACCGTGTCTTTCTTCTTTTCTGAAGGAAGGCATCTCTTGTGACTGTGTGAGGTGCAAGCTTGTTGATGTGTGCATGTGGAGTCGACCTCTGCAGTCTAACCGGTCAAGGGGAGACAGAAATAAATACCACTGGGGGAATAAACAGAGTAGAAAATGCAAAGCAATAAATAAAACAATTCATAAATAAATAGGGTAATTAATACAAAGGTGAATAAATAAAGAAGCTAATTAATTAAAGAGATATATACATTTACGTCTCATTGTATAATTTAATTAATGCTTACATTTATTTATTTACTATGCATTTATTTAATTATTTATTTTCGATTGTGTCAAGATCCATCCTCCATAGTGTAGGGCTTGTCCCAGTTAATGTAATGTAAGTTTGATCTCACATTTTTCCTTTTTAATTGTAACATAACCCTATTTGACTTTTTAGCTTACATACTTTCACAAGCAACACAGTGCATTTATGCTTTATTGTATGTGCTTTCAAACAATATGCTTCACTTGTGACGTTACAAGAGGCAGACTAATGAAGTAATGTGTTTGGTAAATGTGATGCTCTTGTCACTAGCTGGGGTTGTTGGAGTGAAAACTTCCACAAATACAATAAAGAGCAGGACAGAGCCGCTAACTTTAGCCTAAACTACGATATTGTGGCATCCATGACCGGCTGCCATGTAGTGGTTAAATACTACACAGTGGATGTACTATTGTAAACTCGGCTTTTTTTCTCCACTATTTCATCATGAATGTAATTAGCAAATGAAATGTTACGTCGCATAGATAGTTAGCCAGGCATGCTAACATTAACAGCTTATGTTTTAATCCATTTCTTATATTTTCCCTTTTGAGTTTGGTTATGGTTCCTTGTTATGGTTGTTAAGCTATGACTGGAAAATTACTGTAAATAAATTTGACTTTGACTGTATGGACTGAAACTCAGGGTTAAACAACCGGTTGTTATCCTGTACCTCCTTCTCATCTCAGTGGAAAAAATATAGCTTCAGTCAGGGAACTCATAACAACAGCACTCACCTCATGCAGGTGAAATGCCACTTCCTGTAAGCACAGCTGCTGCTAACCCCTCGAGGCTGACAGGTGTGTTTTCCCACATGCAAGACCCAAATATCTTTTGTCAATATTCTCACCTTTGCTGGTACCTTTTTCCTGGCTTCTCCTCAGCCCTCAACACCCCGAGGGTACATAAAGTGGTCACCAATTGATGTACAATATCTTTCTGCAGCACCAGAAGGATCACAGGTTCTTCACACAGGATTGTCAGAGTTCTCAGAGTATAGCTGTCACCCCTGCCTATCTCCAGCTAGCTGTTGATGGATTTCAGGAAGTCTGATGTCAAGTTTAGCATCATTAACTGTCTAATAATCAAGTAATAATCCCCCAGAACAGAAAAAAATGCTTTGGCATGTTTTTGGTTAGTACTGTAACATGAACACATCATCAATGGGAAATGTCCCTGAAACAAATGCTCCCTCAAATGCCTTTTAATGTCACTATGTTAGCCAGGTGCTAAATACTATAGGCCTACTATATAACCTTAAAAACTACCATAGCATCAAAGTCAAGTCACAGAGTCAATTCAGTGGCTGTGGAGCTTTTGATCATGTCACATGAACCTCCTCAGCAGAGGACATTTGCCCACTTGTGATGGAACTGTGGACATGTCTATATGTCTTTCCCTGAATATAAAGGTTATTCATCTTAACAAACTTTGAGGAGAAGTTGAAATCTTATTTTGCTCACACAACTCGACCAGGCACCACGGCCAGTCGCTCAGAGGAGAGGAGCCATGTTGGCCCAGCTTGGACATAATTCTGTTCCTAAAGAGCCAGTCTGGACAAAATGGGACACGGGTTGACCAGACGGCGGAATTCAGAAACCCACATTGTTTCAGAGACAAGCACTGGGCAGGTTGTCCGTGTTCCAAGCTGTGATGGATGAGAGGAAGTGGACTCTGTGTTTTACATCCATGATGCTTGGTGCCCAAGTCAAGATGGAATCTGTTTCCCAAATGTCAGACTGTTTATTGTGAAGATGAAAGTTTCATTTTATCATCTGGTGGCAGCTGTTTACATTCAGATGCAAATTCAAAAAATGCTCTGTGGAATGTTTGGGGTGTATCTGTATGTGTCTGTATATTTATATATAAATAACTGCATATATTGTTTTATTTTATTTTACATGTTACCATGTTTTAATGAAGGCCTACACTTGATCATACGTTGTGTGTGTAGCATGAAGGAACTACAAATTTTGTTTCGTCATGCAGCCTTGTGCTGTATAATGCCTAATAAACAACCTTGTACTTTGTACTGATTCTAAAAATAATGCAGGCAGATCTGCATAATTATGCAAATTGTTGTAATTTTTTCTGGTCCTATTTTAACTGGGTACTGAATTCCATCATTGATCAGATCCTAAATGTTTGTGGGTCACCTCTGTGTACTAGTGACCTGAAGTGTGTGCCACGAAATATCAACATTGATTCATGATGGTGACCACTGTTGCATTCCCCCTACCCCAATGTTTCCTGGCAAAAATGCCAGAACGTCCAAACAGTCAGCTTTTAAAAAGTCTAAATGTTTGGGGGGGTCTGTCTCTCTCACAAACACACCCTGTAGATTTCCAGTGTTTCCGTCTTCCCTCCGGGCTTGGATAGAACTAAATACCTGCCATAACAAATACATTTATATTTGACACTTCTGTCCGCCACACTGTCATATGGGAATTACATCTACTGGTTATAACACTTTTAAAGTGTTAAATGTTAAAATTCTACTGCAGGACTCACTTTACATAAGGGACTCAGGCGTCCCTATGTCATCCTGTTTGTATATGTTGTAAGACATAATTTATAGATTCAAGAGCAATTGACAGTGATAGTAGACAAGTATTTTGAGTCATGTCTTGTTGGGTCACTAACCACAGTTTCCCCAGTTTAATTCTGGCAGGGACTGTTATGTGTTATTTATGAAAAAAAGTCGGAATTCCGACTTGCTACGGAACTAAGCGGGTAGCAACAATCTGACCACAGAAGATTAATTTAGGAAACAGACTGCCAATTCCAAATTCCCATTAAGAGAGTCATAAAAGTCTGCTGGTTGAAATTCTAACTAAAGACTTCTGCAGCTGATTTCAAACATTAGTCTCTCCTTTCAGGCTGGAGATATGATTGATTGGAGTCCACTGTTACGTGTTTGTGGATCATTTTTCAAAGCTTTTGTGTTGGTTCATCCAGTCCTGCATATTCCCCGTGATGGTGAGTGATGAGGAATAGCCTCTTTAATTGCCGGTTAAACTCGGCCAGAGCCTAGCGGTTGCTAAGTGCCCAGAGAGAGACAGGAAGCAGCATTAAGACTGCGGCTGTCTGCAGCATCCATCTGTGACATCCAGTGGGTTAGAGGTAGGGTGGGGAAGAGAGGAGGGAGGGGGAGGGGCATCTGGAAGCACAGCCAGAATGACTCATAGGTCAGATTTGCGTGAGTGAATGAGGAAGTGCATGTGTGTGTACCTGTGTGTGCATGTGAAATCACAGCTCTACATTTGCACATTATGCAAAGTTGGGCCTGAATGTTAATTTGTTTCTGTTTCATCCAGGTCCCTCTGCCCTCCGCTCTGTGTTGTCAGTCCGTGAATCATTCACTGACTGCGCTGTTTTACAGCGGTGACTATAAAAACACATCAAAGTGATATTTCTCTGATGGAACATTTACTTTTTACAGGTGCACTTTCAGTGTGAGTCCATCTCCGTTCGCACTCTTATCACAAGCAATTTGCACACAGAGCGAGGAAGCAGGCTTCACTGCGATGATCGGGGATGTTTCAACATGACATGTAACTATTCAGAGGAGACCTTATGAAACAGTCTGCTATTACTAACACCCCTCATTAGCCTAATTTACTGCTTGCACTCACTGTATTTTAGAACAGTCTTATAGTAAAAGTTGGGACGGGAGCAAAGATCAAAATAAGACAGCTGGTTCTGGTGCTGTACTACAGTGAGCAATACCTTACAGGGTCCAGATGTATTCCAGCTTCAATGTACTCTGTGTTCCCAATATTCACAAGAGACAATTGTTGACAATTTGTTCTCTTAAAGTGGCTATAACCAATATTCTTCTAATTACAATATACTACTAATTATGGATCAAATGAGTATGTGAAATGTGATAGGTGGTTGCTCATAGTGTCGAACCCAAAGAGACATTGTCATCTGACGTTGGATTTAGCTTGTGAACATAGTGGAACCCTTCGCAGCTAAACAGCCATACATTTCCCTCAGGAGGAGCTAGTAGAGGCCAAAAACAGAGCTAAAAAGAGAGTCGACGTTTGACTTAGTCAGGTCACCTGGAACATGACTCAAAAAGAATAATAATGGTCCTCCATATCTGTTGGATGTGTAAAGAGGCAGCTGTTTGCTAACAAGCACTAAATATTAGCACTAAACACAATGCAGCTGAGCTGAGCCGGATGAGAATGCCTGAGGGTGGCATGACTGTGTGTACCGTATATACCAAATAGTTGTCGAGGCATTTTACTTAAACCCTAAAATCTGATTGTCATGTTAATGCAACAGGAAAAGTCAGGGGTTGGCATGAAATTATCCTCTGGGGATCATGAATTTTTGTATCAAATTTTATGGCAATATGCCCTGTAGCTGTCGATACCGCAATAGTGTAATTCCCCAAACCGACCGACCGACATGGCCTTCTATGGAGTCTTAATGCTAACATGGCCAAAAAAGTGATGAAATGAATTCAGTGTGTGATGATGAGAAAGCCATGGGAGAGTCGCACAGGATGTCTGAGCTCTGATGTGCGTCACGACAGGATGACTGCCTTGTCAGTTAGCAGGGTGTATTTGCAGCTTGACAGAGCAGACAGGACTTGCACACACACACAAACACACACACATACAGCACATACTCATCTTTTGCAACTGAGCATGATCTGCGAGAGCTGCAAGGACTTGAGACTGTCTTTCAATATGAGAGATTGATCTAGTCTAAATAAAAGTTGGCCATACTGAACGTTAATGAAAATTAAAAACAGACTTTTTTGAAAAAGGACGCTTGTCAAGCCATTATTGCATGCTGTTTTATAACTTTTCCACGGATTACTGAACTGTTGTCTCTCTTTCTGTTTCTCTAATCTTTCTCCTCAGAATATTTGGACCAGTCAGAAAATCATCACCCTTGGCAGGCCAACAAATGAGTTCTTTCTTGGCTGTCAGAATCTGTACGCGTTTCCTCTCCCTTGTCACACATCAAATGGCTGCAGGGCCAGCAACAGTTGGAGTACTCAGTTGACATATCTCTTCATTAGCTCGTTCATCTTTTCATTTTATGTCTCGCCCACCGCAAAGAGAATTACTGCCAGAACTCACACACAGATATACACATACATTTTGGTAGAAGGAATCTATTGTGGAAACTGTCAAAACAACAGGATTATCTGAGGTGTGTTGACAGAGGGTCATTGGGAATTCAATTAGCTCCCCTGGCACCGGAGAATGAGACCTGAGACCCAATACTTTTCATGTCATGTTGATCCCCACGCAAAGTTCGAGTTCGATAACTCAGAGAGAAAAATGACTGCAATTATATTGAGTCACTGGAGAGAGAGAAAGAGAAAGGAACTGTGAGTGAAAAAATGCAAAAGAAAGAAGTGGATGTGTGTGTTTGCATGTACTGTAGAAGCATGGTCTATTGAACATACTATGTTTTTACAGTTAAAATGCTTCCAGAAGACACACACACACACACACACACACACACACACACACACACAC
>JAPMOB010199097.1:0-10270 GCA_029875015.1 Lepomis gibbosus
CTATAACATCAATAAGACTATTTAAAAAAACTCTTGCTCGCCATCTGATGGACAGGTATATCTGTGACCACTGAGATGGCCTTATGGCCTCCTGCTGATGCTTGTGTTTACTCTTGTGGTTTGTGTGTCTGTTGTGTGTTTGTTATTGTATGGTCTTGGAGTTCTGTGTGTATGAGGTATTTATGTTCTGCAGAATAGGAACCTGCTGAAAATCAGTTTTAAACTGAGTCAGGCCCGATTGTTTTTTTTAATCTTTTCCTGTTTAAATAAATAAAATTGAAATTGAAAGACAGTCACAAGATCATAGACAGTAATTATTCCAGCCAGAGAAGAAAAATCTGATACTTAATGATCTGTCATTCTCTCACCCTCCTGTGATTCCTCTACAATCCCTTTGACATTACTTGTAAGAATCTGCTGCTTTATCCTCAATCACTATCGTTTAAGACCTTTTTAACCCATCTGATACCCTGAAACTATTTTAAGCTACAGAGGCTAAGTGCACCAAACTGCTTAAAAGGACCACCCACATTGCTATGCAACCGGCAACATCATTTAAACATGAATTCACGTCTCTCCCCTTCCTGTACCAAAACAAAAATGGATATCCATCACAAATGTGATTTTTCTTTTTAGCTAACAATTTTAGTGGAAAAGGCAAAAAAATGGAGGGAAAAGACCTTATAATAAAGAATTTAAAAGAATAAAGAATTTAGATGAAGCCGTGGAAAGAGGAATGAATATCATCTGCGCATAGAGAGCTGTTTAGAGTGAACTGTGCACCATCAATTAGAACACCCAACACTACTTGTGTGATACTACTATGGTTTGATCACCATATTTGGACAGTTTTTAAATTACTGATGTGATTAATCTACTGATTATCAACTAATTAGCTGGCTGCCCTAGTAATAGCCCTAATTCTAAAGCAACAGTATCATAAAGCTCATCTTTCTGTTTTGGCTTTTGAAGTGTACAGATTTAGTTTTCAGTGAAAAAGCTCTAAAAACACCCTGTACACTCTCTGCAGCAGACGCACACACCCGGTGAACATGTAGTGAACAGCTAAGAAACATTATTTTATTGACCAAAACAGAGTTAAAAGAAGAGTGAATATCTGAATCTGATTTTTTGGCCAGGTATGTGTCCACATACAAGGCATCTGACACCAGCTATTCGTTGCTCTCAGTGTACATACACAGAAATAGACACACAATATATTTAGCTAAAGATAAGGACAACAAATTCAACACGGTAAACAAGCGAGCAATCTTGGCTATTTAGCTTAGTTTGTCACAAACTGACTTCTTCATTCTTTCCAAACCTCACTGAGTATTGTGACATCAGTAATATGATTTATGTTATTGACATTTTAGATTTGTTTCCAGTGAGAGATTGCTGGTCTAGGAAAAACAATTCCAATCCTATTCTGAAGTTAAAGACAACCAGGCTGACGTGAGAATTGTACGGCTAAAATGCACACTTTTGAGCTGGTATGGATACCATCATCGAAATATTGAACAATGTTATCGCAGATTATCCTCATATTGTTCAAGTTCGATAATCATGTTGCCTTTTATGACCTCTGCTACTCAACTTTCGCTCAATTATTTAATCAATTATGTTCACCCACACACTGTGTGAGCAAAGTAAATCACGCTTTGCTGGCTTCCTGTCCTCAGTCATCAAATGAACTGCGCTGCATACTGTGTTGACAGTAACACCACATCGCTTTCTCCAACATCAATGATTTATTTTATTGATTCGCACAATAGTGCATATTTTATCTTTCTTATCTTATCATACTCCACAAAGTATGGTCACCAAGTAGATTCATAATTTAACAATTTTCATTCACATATTTGTTTTTAATATTAGTGTTCCAATCCCCATTTGAGAGATAAAAAGTCTATTTT
Source organism: Lepomis gibbosus (assembly GCA_029875015.1). Classification (NCBI taxonomy): domain Eukaryota; kingdom Metazoa; phylum Chordata; class Actinopteri; order Centrarchiformes; family Centrarchidae; genus Lepomis; species Lepomis gibbosus. The sequence goes on from JAPMOB010199097.1 coordinate 1,917, forward strand.
ACTTATTTTTCTTTGGTGCATTATAATCAAACACATTTGTGTTCAGGGATCTGTGGCCAAATTTGATCTTATCTCTGCTGTCAGTGCCAGGTTTGGGTTGAGAAATCCTGAAGAAAAAAAATACCATTTCTGGCTGTGGTGAAGTTGGTCCCTACTCTGTGGGCCAAGAAAAGCTCTACTACTTCCTGTTTCCCTCCCACTGCTGCCTCCTCCTTTCTCCCCTCTACAGGAGGCAGGGAAGTTCCGGAGGAGATCTGGAACTGTGGGAACAACTCGCAGGGAACCAGAAGAAAAGGAAAGGAAATGAAGCTTGTTTAGCATTAGCAGCTTAGTGGTGGTTGGTGTCGCCTCCTCTCCGTTAGCTAATGCAGCCTTCACACAAACAAACAAACATGATGAGCCTTTAAAAAGGTACCATAATTAAGAGCATGCACAATCTGTCTCAGTGAAGTGCTTGTTCAGGAACCAATGTAATGTAATCAGTCTGCTGGTTTTAGGAACAATAGTATCAGCAGAAATGAAGATGTTCAAGTTGATGACATACTGGATTCAGTGAGAATAGCCTGTTGTTAAACACTGATTATAACTTAAAATTGGTGATCCATGCTTCTTTTATCATTCATGAAAAATAAAATTGCAAATTTGACAGTGTCAACATAGGGCTGGATGATATAGGCAAACATGTTATCACTGTCCCACATTATTCTCAGAAACCAGATGGTTCATTGTGGTTTTAAACTTTTCTTTATGGTCAGAACAAACACTTGATGCCAAACAGTGGATCTCTTCACATGTGGAGATAGAACATTATGATTAAATCTTTTTTTTTTAAACAACAACACTGTGTTGAACACTTCATTTTAGCTATGGAGTGATGCATCTCACCTCTACAAAATCTTTGTTGGGAGTTGCACATGCGCAGTTCTATTCAGTTTAGCAACCAAGACTGGAGCAAGAGTTTCGAAATGCTGAGTTATTCTTTTTTCTTAACTGAGCTCTATCTCTAAATCACAGTAACAACTTTATGTCCACTGACTGCCTGAAGGGTAGCTAGTGTTTGGAAGGGAGAGGAGAGGCAGCAGGCGGATGTCTTGTCACTGTGTGCTGCAGCTCAGTGTGTTTTTCCACCGGTGTTTTTGTCTACAAAGGCAACACTTAACTGTTGGGCGTCGTAATGTTAACATTAAAGTTTACTGAGATTTACGGAGGTTGCTGATGAACAGAAAGTGTTACTTGTTGCTAAAGTAACCACTGACCGCGGCTAACTAGCCAGTGTTATGTAAATAGCTCAGTTAGCCTAGTGGTCATCTGAGTCAGCCCAGCTAAAATAAAAACAATGCAACCTCGTAGATTTGTATCTGCCAGACATTCACTTAAACGCCACGGTGACAACAAAACATCAAATTGCACATAACACAAATGGGAAAACATCACTCAGGGGTTAACTCAAAAGCACTTTTATATGCCCTACAAGCAAGTCTTGACCACAATAAACATCACAGTGATCAATTAAAAATCACAATGTCCAGATTTTTTCAATGCATGCTGGGTACCAGTGCCAGCCACTGCCCCACTGTTGCTAAGCACGTGACAGTCACTTTTATCTTAAGGCAGAATTCTATAGCTGTAAGTCAAGATTACCTTGTTGATATTGTCACAAAATCTACACAGAACCTGCATTATCCAGGTGAACAACATTAACAGGCTGTAGTTTTTGATAAATGTTCAGTATATTGGTACCGACTTTTTTATAGTTCTTCTCTCACTTTTTCAGTGACAGAATCCAGTCAGAGTCAAACTGGAGAAGTTGAAACAGCTGTGCGGCCAACTAGCTAGCTAGCTAACGTTAAGTTAGCCAAAGTTTAACTTGCATCAATGATGAAAAAAACACTTATGGCAGAAGCCACAAAATTTAAAAAATGTATCATTTTCATTCAGAATGGGAGGAGGTTTATTATTTTTTTTACTCCAATTCTTATCTGCACTGCGCCTTACCAAAGAAGGGAAATTTGGAGCGATGCACCGGAGCTACGAGACTGATTTCCCAGCTATTGAGTAAGGTATTGAGGCTGTACTCTTCAGTGATGTCAAAAATAAAACAGATGTCGTGGCTGCCATTAAGGACCTGCAATTATTATTACATGGTGATATGAGGGAAGGGCAGAGGATCTTGAGGAGCAACTAAAGGAGGACAGTGTTTTTCCCTCCAATTTGATGAGTCGACTGATATGGTGGATTTGGCAGTTATGCATTTTCATTAGAATGGTTTTTGAAGACAAGTCTGCAAAAGAAGAGCTTCTCACCAAACATGAAGCAATGAAGACTGTGTGTTCCGCCCGGGGCAGGAGTCTACAGAGAAGGCTGTTTTGTGTACACTTGGAGGAGACAGGTGTAGAACACACAGACTGCGGCTATAACTGGTGCTGCTCACGGATGAAGGTGGCTAAGCAGAGGTACATTTTTGGCGAGATTCAATGGGTTGTTGGCTGAAATCAAAGAATTTCTGAAGCTGTGAAAACATGCAGAATACACACAGCTAGAGGACAACCAGTGGCTTTTGGATTTAGTGTCCTTCACAGATATCACTGACCTGCTCAATGAACTTAATTAAGAGCTGCATGGCAAGGATAAACATGTAAACATGAACAGTTCAGTGAACAAGTTTAAAAAGCAAACTACAAGTAGGATGCTACACCATGACCTGCGGAACTTTCCTTACATGCAGGCAGAATTTCAGCGTTATAAATAAAATTCAGAGCAACACATGGCATGAATGCAGGCTTCTGGGAGCTACTACTGGAACAAAAGTATCCCAACTTCAGAAGATGCGCTTTAAACTTGACAGCACTTTTCGGATCAATTATTATCAATTATGTCAAGTCAAAGTACAGATTCACCTTGTAGCCTACCTAAGGCTTGCAACCAGCTCCTATTGCACTGTGTATGAGAAACTAGCTGCCTCCTCCCAGTGCCAGCTGTCCCACTGAGGTAGAGAAATAAATTTATTTCCACTTTTCCAACTCAGAGAAATACATTTATTTTTTTCATCTGGATTATTTTCTGTTTATTGTGTGCGTATTAAATAAACTGGTAGATCTAGGCAGGCTGACAACTGTATAAGTAATAAAAGTTATAAAAACTAATGTGTATGTGATTTACATGAATCAAATCAAACATTTATGAAGGAAAATTATAGGCAAAAATATTTATCATTTTATCCCACATCCATACATTTTTCAACATAATTATCAAAAATCATATCTTATCGTCAATCTCATCAATTGTATTAATTATCTTGAGTAATATATATGGTTTATTAGAAACCATTAAAAATAATATGTGTCTGTTATGAATAGTTGACATGTTCTTCAGGATCCTCTACAGTCACCACTGAACGTGTGTTGTTGTAATACTGTATGGTTGATCCTTCTTACTTGTTCGTTATGTGGAAATTAAATAGAACCAACAAAAACCTGAGCTCCACTAAGTCATGCATTTGCCCTCATTAAATCACAGGCTGCCCACCTGTGTCTCTGATAAACCTCCACACATTTGTGGTATTTGAACAGCCTGTAGAAACAGATACAGAAGTATTGAGTTTGTATTAAGAGCATAAACAGTGGGAATTAGAAATGAAGGCCTGCCTCTATTACAAGCCTGCCGATGTTCTACTCAGGCATGTGATTGGCAAAGGGCAAAAAAGCAAGAAAATATACTGCTGCGCTATCGCAACCTCTTTATAATAATTTTTTTTCACTTTTTACCAAACTTAAACAGCTAAATGTGCAACATGCAACATGAAATAATTGAGGCTATAACTAAATAATGTAAGTACTAACTTTCAAATTACTTCAGGAGATTAGATTATTTTTAATGAATAAGAGACAGCAGCAAAGGTTGCCTGTTTAAGATCTAACTATTAAAGAAACAGTTAGTGACATTATTCAGGAAACTCAGATCAAATAGCTGATCAGTCTCTGTCTGTTGATAAACTGTAGAAAAAAGTTTGACATTTCACCTCTGGCAGCAGGTGGGCGTGTGCGTGGGACGAGAAGGACCGCAACAGTTTCACGGGATCACGCCAGTTACACAGAAGCTGTTGCCATGGTTAACTCGCGGAGCGCTTGTTTGCCTGTCTGTTGATGAGGAGCGCAGAGCAGCCAGTGTGAAAAAGCCTTATACAAACCCTGTCACAACCATTCAAAAAAAAAAAAAATTATAACGTGCCAAAACCTTTAACATAAGGACAACTTAAAAAGCAACCATTCATACAGAAAAGTGTGTATCTAGGCTCAATCATGTCAATGTCAATGTCATAGTAAACATTAGATAGCCTATAACAAGCAATAATCAAAACATACCCAATTTGTCCGATCTTTACTGTCAACTCAACTCAGTGGTGGGCAAGTTACACAGAAATAATACAGTTACTACCTACTAGTTACTTTGCATATACTCCTTAAAAAAAGTAATATTAGCTACTCTGCTCACTACTGGGTGATATAAGTTTCACGTTGCTGTGTTGCTTTAGCTGATGCTTGAATTAAGTATAGATGTAGAACTGCTTTTTACTGGTCACACATAGTTTACAACGGACGACAATGTTCTTTGCATCTTGACTGTCACACAATAATGGCAATAACGTTACTTACAGCTGTTGAAAACACCGTCCTCTCTCCCTATTCTCCAGTGTTCCTTTAGCACTTGGCTAACAGCTGGCTTTAACAAAAGGTTGCGCATTCATGTCAGGATGGTGCGTTCAGTAGTGCAGCGTTACTTGGATTAGTAACTGAAATAATATAACTGTTTAGGAAATAGCATGTACATTTACATTACTCTTTACTGGGAAAAGTAATTTTACAGTATTACTGCCCAACACGTCCTCAAATTCCAGATTAATCTGGAAAAATCACATCCCTGTGTACTATGCGACAACCTGACCTGTTGATATTGTCTAGTTGCAGACATTTAGTATCACTGAAAATGTGTCAGACATGTCAGCACACAAATGACAGATGTTTGAAGTCATTCAGATAGACTCTTGGCATTACACAGTTTGTCCCCCCAGAAAGAAAATTTTATGTTTCCATTGTAAAATATTTTGCTCAGTTAAAATGAGGCATAAGCAACAAAAGATCAACAGTCTGAGCCACAGCACACTGATGACAGATTAATCAAATATTTTACCTGAACAGCAAGGAGAAAAGAGAAAGGATGGAGAAAACCCCCTCTGTATCTTTTATAATCTCTATCCCTAATAAGCTGCTTTTCAAAATCCATTTGAAAAGCCTAAGTCCCTCTGTGACTTATCCAGCTTCGAGTTCCAAGTCTCATCCTCCAGTTTATCTCCCAGTCAAACAACAGGACAGTAGCTGTCTGCCACATCCACACAAAACCAAAACACAGCAGCCTAGTCAAGGAAAATCCCAAATCTGGGTCACAGTATGGGAAAGAAAGAAAGAACGGGGGCATGAGGCGGGACTGACCACAGCAGCAAAAACAAAGAAAAATAAAACATTTATGTATTTCTGCCCAAGGCAGAGGCGTCACAGAGTGCCAACCATGAATCAATCACTTGTAGACATTAAATAAAAAGCACTCTTTGTCAAAACCTCCTCTGAAACCAGCTCTAGAAACACACACACAAAACTCAATGTTAACACACCAGTTTGAATCAAATGATGTTTTAGTTTGAGAACTTGAGATTCAAGATGAGACCAGAAGACTCCCAGAAAGAAACTGGCTGTTAATAAGGACTTTGGCAGGAGCACATTTATTTACAAAGTATTAAAACACCAATCGCTCTCTTTGTATATTTCTGTTCTCTGTCTCAGCATTAAAATTGTTTTAATATTGAAACATCCTCATTCTGTTCCAAAAACTCACATGGAGCATTAGACAGTTTGTTAAACTGAGTGGCTCTCTCTCCTCTGGATTTCTAGAAGCACTAAATGGAAACGTTTAAACTGCTGTCAACTAAGGAAAACTGACTCTTGATAGGAAAGTGCTCTGCAGAGTGCTCTGGAGAACCTTGGTGTTTAAGGTTCTTTGGATCTTAAAGAACTTGCACTAAGTTTTATAAGTCAAACTTTGCAGCAATGTAACCTGTTTTGTTTATTAAACTTAACCGACAGATAGTCTGAACACTGAGGCCTTTTGTGAAACTGCGCTAAACGTACCTAAGGCCTTAGCTAATGAGCCTAACCTACTGACTAAGTGGTGCCTCTGTGTAGAGTAAGTGCAAGGATTTTCCCCATTTTGGAATTCCTGCAAGACGTTTTATAGAGGAGACACGCCACACAATCACATCCTCAATACAACTCTATGGGGAAAGTCCGGAACTGCAAAGATGTTATCCCGCCCCTCCCAATAGAAAGCCCATTGTCTGCTTTTAACAGCGCAAGCGGGAAACATATTTCAGCCAATCGGGCGGATCTGTTTTACTTTGATGTGCATGCCTGGTATTAGTGACGCATGTGTAGCAGAAGTATAACTGTTCGGGAAAAACGCTTTTTAAACCTTATTTTGGGGCAAAGTCGTCAATTTTTTCCAGCGATTTTTATTAAATTTTACTACTGATTCTATTCATGTAGTTTTTATGTCCTGGTGACTGTTAAAGTGCAGTTCTGGCTCTCCCCCCATTCATTCAGATAGGAGCCTGGTCTTGTTAGTCCGAAATAGATGCCCGGAGGTGATGCCAAGATGGCTGCAGAGTGGCATGACTTGCTTTTAAAGACTTCGGTAAATTGCAATTTTTTTGTGCTCAAAAAGTAATGAAACTTTTCAAAAGTTGAAAGGGTAAATATGTCGATTTTAGGTCAGATTTGGGCTTGGGGTAGCAAGTTGGCTCTGAAGGGACCCATAACAACTGCTCAAAAACTCACTAAATTTGTCTTCAGAAGGTGTGTATTGTGTTGTCTGAGATGGTTCTGGGGCATGAGTGTGTAAAACGGTTCAATAGCACCCCCTACAAAATTTCACCATAGCAGCCTCCAGGTGCAAGTCCAGAGGTGGATTTTCTGGTTTAGATGATATTTTAAAAAGGCCATGACATCATGGAAATAACACATCTAATGTTATGTTTTATTTTGAAAAACAAACTCTACTAATACTAATCTATATTAATCTATACTTTCTTTGTTTGATGACACTGATCCAACACTCCGACTAACTGTAGTTACAACATAAAAAATTAAGATTACAGCTGAAAAAAAATTGTACAGGTGACAAAAGAAAGTAAGTAAAAATTAAAGTAAAAAAAGTAAATCCGGAAAATCCATAGTATATCATATAGTATTTCAATTCAATTCAGCTTTATTGGCATGAATGTAAAACAATATTGCCAAAGCTACAAATAAATTAATTTCATACAGTTCATTAAATAAAGTAAATAAAACAATACAAGTGTGTGTTTGTGTGTTAAAAAAATAAAATACTAAAAATAAATATATATTAAAAATAAAGTAAATAAAACAGTAAAAGTGTGTGTGCGTAAAAAAAAATTGAAAAATAATTATAAACAACTAAATAAAAAAAACGTGTGTATGTGTGTTCAAATAATATAGTACTATAGTGTACTACACAGTGGAGCCACAAGGCCGAACTCAATTTTTTTTAAAAAACAAAAAAAACCCGGATTTAGTGAAGCAAGAAAGAAAGCTTCAGCGTAGGTCTGCTGGCATTAAGAGTGTGAATGTCAAACTTTAATGAAATTGGTATGAGAGCAGCATTCATGGGAACTCAATGCTATGATGATGTAAAACAAAGGTAAAGCCTTACCCTGACTCTCACCATGCTACAGCTTTCAAAGGAGGTCTGGGGCAAAAACATCACGCGATGTCTCAAGAAAGGCAGAAAAATCCATCTGAAACACCCCTTGATGTCTCTACAACAAGTTTACAAGACAGCTGTTCATGTCTTAGTGCTGGCCTCCTGGTCACTCGTGATTCTGCACGAGTGATAAGAGATGTCTTGAATTAGTCTGTGAAATGATGGAGACAGCCTTCTGCTCAGTGCAAGATCATGCTTATAAAGTGCAGACCGTCGGGTAGGGCAACGGGCACGCTGTCAGGGAAAGAGTCAAGACTTTTTAAAGGGGATCCAAACCAATGAGTTTACTGCTGCAGTGAGGGACACAAGATGCCGGGCGACTCAATCTGGCTCTCCAGTCAAAACAAGTGAATGAAGGGCCATGCAGCATCCATATACATAGCGTCCATGACGGGGATGCACAAAAGACTCAACAAAGGCCATGTTCAGAGTGACATTTGCACTGTGTAAAAGAGGAAGGGGTTCAAAAGGTAATTTACTATCGTCATGTGATGCATCGGTTAGAATGCATGGAAGGAAGCCAG
>JAPMOB010199106.1:0-12551 GCA_029875015.1 Lepomis gibbosus
CTGGTCTTTTTCACACAGAATTTGCGCCAAACAGCATGAAAACTGTACGCTGAGAAACCTTAATGATTAAGTATTCTTGTATATTTAATTACAAGAATATTTCAGCTCTTAAATCAGACTTCATAGATTACTTTTAAAAGTATTAGCATAGTGCTTTATAGATGCACAATTACCCAACTATATGTCTCCAGCATACATGACACAAACTTACTGAAACTGTTCCACAGTCATGGTGCATTTGTTACAGCTAATATCCATAAAATACACATACAGTGACTGAAGACAAGGAAAACTGTAAACCCTTCTTGTCTGACAAAACCACTTCAGGCTGCAAAGTTTTCTGTAAGGTTAACATTTTATTATCATAATTCAAATATTTCAACTGAACAAAACATTTATCCTAATCTGATTTCTAACTAAATTAACAACCTAAATTATTTTGTGAGAAGAATGTAGACATATGAATGAACTCACTTATAAATCACATAACATTAAAAACATAAATGAGATGAAATGGCAGTTCATGACTTTTACCATCAGCCCACAGCCAGATCCTGGGCTTAGCTGCTCAACATCAATTCTACTAACGTTTAGTAAGGACATACAGTCTTGTATCTCATAATAATTTCCTGTAAATCAGAGCACAATAAGCAAAGCTACTGAAAGGAGGACAGTGGCTTTGCTGTTGGGGTGCCAACTCTTCTCTCAGAGGTCAGAGGATCTCCACTAAATGCTGCAGCAGCTCCTGGAACCTGAATGGAAATTACAGTCAATTTCAAGTTTAAAGCATTTTTTTGTACTTGTTGAAATTCTCTTTCATCCGAACAGCAATCAAATGAAATGCTCTGACACACAAAGGAAAATGATCTGTTTCTGTGGCTGTCACAGAACAGCAACAAGCGCGGCCTGGCCTACATGATTGTTTACCTTCCTACCTGTGCTCTCACTACATGATAATGTGTTTTGGGGGAGTGGCTTTGGAAGCTATAGGCAGGAGGAGGTTGCTTACCCCAGCTATAGATATCATCTGAAAACTAATACTGATACAATGTCAGAGTTTCAGCACCAGTTTTAACACAATATATGTTTCACTTCCTGTCCCCTGCAGCTGTTCAGCAGCTCCTTTTTGTTCCTTTCCTCCCTCAAAGTTTTGTAGACACATTTCTGCCAAAGTAAACTGACAGTTACTGCTGTACATTAAAAACCTTGTGGTTTTAAGTTGAATGTTTTTACTGTGAAGCAATAGCAGTAGGATATGTTGGTTTTGCATTTAGCAGTAATTTAATACAGCCTTGATGCAGCTGTGGGAGGATGGCAGTTAACAGGAAGGAAAATATCAGTTAATAAAAAAACAGGACATTACTTTGATTGTTTCCTTTGAAAGCCTTGTGCACCTGAGGACAATTTGAATCCAGACAATGGCAGGCTCCATCACTAACATGTAAATTGAATGGCTGTTACTGAAAAACACAGACCATGAATACTGTCAAAAAATAAGCTTGTTTTCATGAAGAGGGGGTGTAGGTGGGTCCAGCTTTACCTAAAGTTATAGTGTCTTTTACTTGGTGTGCTCTGAGTACAGGTTTAAGACCTTTATTTTACAATCGAGTTCACATGGTGCATGTACCTGAATTAATTTGCTTTTAATCAAATTACCTCATGGAAAGTGGGGATGGGGGGTAAAGGGCCCGGTGTTGAATCAAAAGCATTGTAATCCACTATCTAGACAGGTTATTCAGAAGGTGGCACATATCTGTAACAACTCACGTTTTGGAAAGTGCCTGCCTTGCAATCTCATCCTCATCAAAGGTCGGATCTTCTCTCAATGCTGAGCAGCTCCACCTCGAAGATCAGCGTCGCTCCTCCGGGGATCTTCGGCGGGGCTCCCCGGTCTCCGTAGCCCAGCTCGGAGGGGATGACCAGCTTCCTCTTCTCGCCCTCGCACATGCCCAGCAGACCCTGGTCCCAGCCTTTGATGACTTGGCCGGTGCCCAGGGTGAAAGTGAAAGGCCTGTCGCGGGGAATGCTGCTGTCGAACTCGGTCCCGTCCTCTAGCTTGCCCGTGTAGTGCATGTTCAACACGTCTCCTTTGCGGGACTTGATTGGGCAGTTGTCCACTCGCTTCTTGATGCCGATCTGCAGCTTCTTCTTCTCGGCCCCACTCACCGCTGCCGGGCTCAGGGACAGCACGGTCACGGCGAACAACAGAAGCACCCGCATGGCTGCAGTCCTCTCACAGTTTCCGAGTGTTGAAGGGTTTAGTTTGGAGAAGCTCCACGACCAGTGTGCAAATGTTGGAGCTGAAAAAAGGAAATGAGCTGGACAAATCTGCTCCCGAAAACGGATGCACGTCTGATTCAACCCGGACGTATTTTACGTGCTGGTGTTACCAGCAAAAAAGTCCGGTAAACACGCTTATGGATTTGGTACGATTTGTATCTTGCTAACTGGAATTTGTAATGGACTGATTGTAATTTTTTACTAAGGGTTTATTTTATAAGAATAATAAAAAAAATCAAATCAAATAAACGTCCGAGAGAAAAATGAAGTTCGCTTCACATTCGTAAAACTATGTTTTGGTGAGTTCATGGGACATATAGAGGATGAATTATCTGCTGATTTAAATCGATAACATAAACAACCACTTAAATGTTTAAAACAACTGCATTGCCTGAGTAAAATCAACTTACTTAGTACTTACTCTGCAATGCATTATTGATTTAAATCACAAAACAAACAAAATAAGACAGTTGCTCCTGAACCCTCGAATCTGAAGCCAACTTCAGCCTTGCTCCACAGTCTGTGACGACATTCACTGCGACCCAACGGTCACCTGGTTTCAACTGAAGTAAGCCCGCTTTGTTATGCTTTGTTATTGAAATTTACACCACAGCCGCAACATATGACAGTATACGATACACTGGACGCATTTCAGCCAGCTAACAGTAAAAGTTGGTGTCATTACAGGGCTGAAATACACGACAGTTGGACGGGAGATCTTGCTAAGTTAGCAGGCTAAGCTAACGTGTCAGCTAGGACAAGGATCTTTGGGGAACACTCGACAACATGCTCGCTCGTTTGTTATTCAACCTCATCAACAACCACCGTGTCGTTGAGAAGTTGGCAGAGTCTCGTCCGATTCGCAGGGCGGCCCAGATCACAGCCTACGCCATCACCAAGGCTCAGATAGCCGGCCGGGACGCTTCGGAGCGAGTCATGCGCTCCCAGACGCTGAAGCAGGTCCGGGCTGAGGCCGGCAGAGTCCCCGGAGACCTGGGAGAGGTGGGCAGCCGCCTCAGGAGAGTCAGAGAGACTTTTGTTAATGAAGTGAAGGAGGGATGGAAGGACGGCTCCAGACAGATCAAGAAATGAAGGAGGACAGACTGGCTGTAGGATCTTAAAGAGACTGGGACTCCACTGATAACAAAACTTTTGTTATTGGCAAGCTGACAACATCTCATGTTCTAGTATAATCACCTGACTTATTATGGATCAAGCAATAATTAAAGAAGACAAGAGTAGAACTGATGTGTGAACAATCTGCCTCAGCAATGCATGACAACGGTGTGGTGGTTAGCTGCAGTCATTAGAAAGTGGCTTCATCATGGACACTGATAATTGTTAATGTGAAGAAGCTCGCCCTCAACTGCAATCTATGGCAAGATAATTTATTTAACTGTCAGAAAACACACTGATATTAATGTCTTCATTTCATGTTTCAGAAAGCCTGTGGAAAAGTAGGAACTGTCTTGGAAAAGTCTGACATCTGTGATACCTGCCAAAGAGCTTTTAAGTACATGAATTTGTCTTGCCTAATAATTTTATTGGTCAAAATATACATATTGAGAGAGATGTGTTATGTACAGTGTAGACTGTGATTTCACTATTTTGTTCTGACTGTATAAATAAAGATTATAATTTAAAACATTGCTACACGTCATCAAGTGATATTTTTTTGCCATTGTTATGTTAACTTTAAGGACATACAGCACATTTTAAAGAGAAGATGTGGAAACTTGGAAACAACTATTTGAAAGTGGACTAACGCTGAAAAACTGTTATAAGGAGTGAAGTTTACAGCTTTCAAGTTGGAACTCATAGTTCATTCACTTTCACAACTCCAACAGGACAACAACAGAGATATAAAACTGGAAAATGAGATAGGACATTTTATTGCTCCCTGCTGTGACATTTGGTCACAGTGTCAAAAGTTAATTCAACTTGTAGGGTCACTTGCATATATACTTGCATAACACCAAGTGGCCTGGTCAGAGGATGTATAATGACTGTCATTCATTTCTGGCCCCATCTCACCAATATATGATATCCATCCTTTGGTGTTGACAATACCTTGACCTAGCTACTATATTTTACTGTCACTTAGAGCTTCAATGATCAATCAGTTAGGTGGTTGTCAGAAAGATTCAGCAACTATTCTGATGATTCATGATTTGCTTTAGTCATTTTTCAAGCAATCATTTTATGGTTTTGGCTTTTTAAATGTGACAATTTGCTGATTTCCCTTGTCTTAGCATCTTACAAAATTTTGCATCTGAGTTTTGGACTGTTGGTAGGACAAAATAAGATGTGATCATGACAAGACCATGTTGCCTTGAGCTCTTAAAAAATCTAATTTGGCTTTTGTCTGATGTGGATTAATAAAGAAAAAACCGGGCAGATTAATCGATTCAGTCGCTCTACTTTGCATACAACACAAAGTCCATGTGTGTCTATGTCTAAAAAGATGTGAGAAGATTTTAGCAACAAGAAGCTAAAAATTAAAACCTTTTGTCAGGAAATGCAGCCTTATGACATATATTCTGATAGAATCTCTAGTAGCTTTGGCATGAGTTAAGAGGCATATTTCAGAACTTCACAACAAGGGGAAAGAATGAGTTTTGCAGTACATATCTTTATTTCATTTGATCAAGCACAGAAAACAGCGCAAGTCGGCAGCTTTATATTTTAATACTTGTGCAGACGCACTGGCCTGGCAACTAAATATTAGTCACATGTTACATCATTTCACATAGAAATAAATCTCTATCAGGAGGAAGAGAAAGCATTAGTTTCTGACAGCATGAGTCAGTACATATACACTGATATGGCACCTGAACTTCATATAAAAATAAATCTTTCAACATAGGAAAATACACATCCAAATCATCATTTTAAAATAGGAAACAGCATCAAGCAGCAGTAAGTACAGCAGATATGATAAGCACTGGTAGGTTAGAGTTAGAAAGAGATATTTCTGGACTGAGTTTGGGTTAGAGGCATAGAGGTTAGAGGACATGAGACTCCTTTGACACTCTTGCATCACTAAAGATCTTAAGCAAAATCCTTTTCCAAACCAAAATGTAGTAAATTTTCTTACAGTGAGTCAAACTAAATGCAAGAAAATCTTTTTTACTTTAAAATGTGGAACTTTAACAAATGAAATCCTGCTGTTTTTCCTCAACTGACACAAACTCCTCTTTGATTTAAACCATCCAGACAAATAAAAACTCATTCACTCTCCAGCACAAACCACAGGATGTTTTCTTTATGTTCTCCCCAAATCTGATGGAATCTGACCAATATGTAAGTTACTCCATTTGTGTCCAATTTAAATGCTGAAAAAGGTGTCAGAAATTGCTGCAGGTAGGAGATATGCTGTGTATCTGCTGCTGAAGCAGTTCCCATCCAAAAGCATCAGATTAGTAACAATAATATAACAATAGTCAGAAAATATGCAGCAAAAGATTTCAATGTGCAGCTCAAGCAGGCTCGGTCAAAAATCAATATCAAGTTAAACCAGATGAATAAAAGTATTAATTTTCTTAATTTTTAGGTATTTGAGGAGAATAAAAGAAGTGGACAGCCTATGGACAATCACTCAGTCACTCATCATCACACCATCTCCAGCACAGCTCTGTGTGGAGGCAACACTAGTGCATATTCACTGATATAGCATTAGCTTATAGCAGAAACAGCCTAAACTATGGGAAGGCCGTGTTCGTTAGTAGTACTCACAGGGCAAGTGACAGCAGAGCAGAACAGCAATCTGACTTTTATATTCACATGAAGCCTTTAAAGATGGGGGTCAGTTGGGTCAGTTACAGTTTGTTAAAATCAATACAGTGTTAAAAGGTACCAGGGGATGAAAGCTTTAAGTTTCCGGCTGACTGAACATGTTGATTTTAATATAAATTCAGAGACTTCCTGGCCATGTTAGTGCTGCCAGATAGAGCTCCTTACGTTAAAGGGTCAATTCATCTACATCACAAAACACTGTAATTATCCAGTGTTTCTTGGAATAAATATTGTTTTTTTAATTTAATTTTTTTTTTCTTCAATGTTGTGAGCAGCATCCTCTGTGGTAAACCTGAAGTTAAAGCATTATCAGTGGCTCATGTGAGGTTAAAAATCAAGATAGTCTGTTCTTTCTAAAACTAGCTTTGGCGAGACAGGTATGCACTTTCCACTAAAGCAATGTAACAGGTGGCAGCATATACACTGATATGGCAGCTCATCTTCAGTAAACAAAGTGGCAGCAACACCTTCTCTCAACATGTCTGATTCACACTGGCTGAAAGTCCTTAGGCAACTAACTCTCTTCTACGCCACATAAACAAGAGACATTGTGCTTCATTTGCTATAACACTAGCACAATTTAAATCCAAAGGCAGTTCCAAAATGCCATTCTCTTGTATAGTAAAATAAGACACAATCAGGTAGAAAGGACATGTTCCAATGTACAGGAAATGTAAAGAGTTGAGGGGTGAGGAATAGAGAAAATGGAGGAGGAAGGGAGTAGGGGATGAGGCTGGACGGCTGTGTCACATTCAGAGGTTGGTCAGCATGAAGCCGAACAGGGCCATCAGCAACAGGCATACAGAGGACACCATGCCTGTAAGAGGATGAGAAATTGGCAAATGTTAAAGAGAGAGTGTACATATGAAGACAACTTTGGCAGATAGTCTGACAATATGACCATTTTATGCAATAGAAATTGGTAGCAGTCCTGCATTGAAAATGTTACTAGTAAGTAAGTATTGGCTTTGGATTGTAAGGAAGGATTTATGCTATTTAGTCTGTTTGTACCTGCACTTGATGAGTTACACTCCATGTCGACCAGTGAGTCCATGTAGCCCTGGCCCAGCCACTCCTGGTAGGTCTTTCTGTCAGCAACACCCACGAGGCGAACAGTGGAGTCTTTGAAGATGAGATCTGTGCCCTTGTAGGCCTGTGAGTCAAACATCTTGAAATCAGGACCTGTATCATTGGCAAAATATGTCTATAGGGAAACAGAGATAAAGAGAAATGAAACAAACACCAAACTGCCAAAGTTAGCCACTGATTTCCATTAATTTCACTGCAAGATGAAAACAAACCTGCAGAGACACAAGACACGTACAGTGTTATATTTCCTATTTTTATGCACTTTAAGTATAAATGTTCTAATGTTAAATATGCACACTTTTCGAAAGGGAATGTTTTAAAAGGAAATAAAGTACTTGCTTTATTTTATAAACTGTATGTGTTTATAAAATAAACTTTATTGCTAGCTTTATTTGTCCAAAAGTCATGCTGATAGCACTGTTGATGCCTTGCAATAAAGAACCTACAGAAGTCCGGTTCATGTTCACTACATAACACAATGCAGTTACACCCACTATTCAGGATTTCCTGATTTTTTTATACATGTACTAAAATGTATTAAACAATTAATCAAACAAGCAAAAATATTTTACAATGTAAAATATTTATTCTGTTTTTAATATGATTAATTTGTTCTGTTTTTAATTACCAGTAGGTAGATCTCTACATTTTGTCTTTATATATATGTAATATATATTCCTTTTTTTATTGGATTGTCCACTAACATAGCTCATCACTCTTAATTCTTACATGTTAGAGCATCCTTGAATGGATCACCAAAATCTCTGGATTCTCATATGATGATAACATACATTTGACAAAAATAATCACTGAATCATCATCAATCATCATCATCAATCATTACCTATCTTAATGCTGTTTCAGGTCTCTGCACTTTGAAGGCTTACACCCCTCTGACTCACACACAGTACAGATGCGTCTTACCTGTGCGCGGTCCAGGAGTCCATATACAGCGTGGATGTTGGTGTTGGCCCGTACCATTACAGCATGGGAAGGAACTCTGGCCAGGTTACAGTGTCTGTACTGTGTGACCTCGGCTTTAGAGCCATGGGAACACAGCAGCTGGAAATCTGTAGATAGAAGATCCACTGCCCACAATTCCCCAGAGTTACCTGAACAAATACACAAAGTGGGGTCCTTATGTCCCTTAAAATGATGAGACTATTAACAGAACATTTTGTATTTTGGTAATTCTTACCATCAGTGTTTTGGAAGACAGTAGAATGTTTGACGAAAGCTACATCTCCATCTCCCTTCGCCAGACATCTGAATGGACAGATGGACAGACACGTGTAGTGTGTGGCATAAGTTCAAGATACTTTTTTATTGGAGGTAAAAGAGTTGGAGAAGCTATTTTTGGTGTTTCCAGAAGTACTTCTACTATTGCTTGTATTGGCATGAAACTCTCCAGGGCAAATTACCTGGACAAGTTAACTATAACTCCAAAGGTGCATTAAAGCAAGAAACATCCAATAACAGAGCTTAAAAATTATATTACGTGCACCACTAACCGCTGGTGATAATTAAAGATTACAGTGTTGAGAAAACACAATTTGCTGGTGGTCATAACATAAACCTATAGTATCTTTACATAGTCCTGCAGAGTTCTGTAACATTAAAGGAAAAAAATGGGACTAAAAATTGAAATGGAAATACAGAATGGGGAAAACAAGAGTGAAACGTGCAATCCTGATGAGGTGCAGGGGTCTGGTATGTTGCAGTTTTATAGTACCTGAAGGCACCGTCGTATCCATCATACCGGTCTTTTCCCTTCTCACATTTGTTCTGGCCGGAGCTGTCTCCCACACACAGACCACACAGGCTGGCAGGGAACCCGGGCTGGTTGGCACCTGGTACACAGCTCTGCTTGAAGAACTCTCCCACCGCTAAGCACCATGGGAAATAGAGTCAAATGAAAATTAATTAGTTAATTCATTTTATAACCCGCTCTACCTAAAATACAAGAAATACTATAAAATGTGATTTCATTATTTACACTTGGAGTTAAGAGAGTACTACACAGAATGTTTTAAAATGTTTTCTGTGGTTTTGGAGGAGCTCTGTCAAGTCTGAAAAAATATCTTTGATAATATATAATCTTAGATTGGACTTTTAAAATACAAATTCTTAATGAAAAATATGCTTTACAAACTGAACGTGTGAACTTCATGGAGCGTGTTGTCAGACTACTCAAGACGTTTGTATGATTGCAGAGTTGGCTGTGGGATGGTTGAAATTAGGGATGTCAAGATCCGATCACGAGATCGGAAATCTGGCCCGATCACGTTGTTTCAGACTCAATCGGAATCGGACGTTACCTCCCGATCAGGACTTGGATATAAATTTATATATATTCTCATATTTTTATTTACTGTTGCACTAAAGTCCAAAATGAAGAATTTATGTTATTTATTACTTGATTAAATAACAAGTAAGGAACATCCTGGATCTGTTTTTTAAGCATTATAGAAGAATCAGATCAGGACTCGGTATCGGTAGATACTCAAAATCAAATGACTCGGATTCAAGGGCAAAAAACCTGATCGGGACATCCCTAGTTGAAATACTGTGCACTGACCATATGACACAATATCCATTACATTTAATTACAACAGACTTTGGCTGAATTGAAGCAGTTATTAAGTGCCAGTCAGATATACAGTATATTATGTGTGACACTTTCAGAAAAATCCCATTCGTAATTATGACATTGGGATGAACAGAATTTCCCATGTGTGAAAGTCATAATTACGTTAACTCCTAAATTGTTATTGTGATTATTATTTGACTGTTGACTGATTACATAATTCACAAAGCTTAACATGTTACTGTAAAACCAAAATCAAGTTTACTACTGGAATTTGATGGAAATTGATTGCATTGTCAGCAACAGTATAACTAGCCCTCTGCCGTAGAATAACGTAAAATACTGCTGAAACAATGTACATCATCATTTTAATTATCCATTAATCATTTAAGTCATTAATCAAGTTAAAATGCTAGACATTCTCTGCTTCCATCATTTTACAGTAAATGTGAAGATTTGCTTTTTAAATAAACAGATAAAAACAAATATGAAATATATTTGGGTTGGACAAAACAATATGTTTTAAGACATCATCTTGGGATTTTTTTAAATCGATTTCCAGGATTTCTATAAATTCTGACAACTCTTTCTCACACCTCTGCTACACACACACGCACACAAACCAACATCCCACTGACCTTGGGGTATCTGACAGTGCTGAGGGGTGATCAGGCCTCTCTCCATCAGCGATGCTACGGGAACGTTCCAGCCAGCAGTGCGACCATATCCAGTGTGACAGGAGCGACGACCACGAAGGTCATCAAGGTTACGGATGTCGTGGCTGCTCTTTTTCACCAACGCAACTGCATAATATGTGGAACCATCACGGTCCTCTGGAGACAAAAAAACAAACAAACCTATATCTGTCTTCTTTGAAACAAGAATGTGTGACCTTGTCTGTGTGAGTCTCTGTTTTTACCTGTGTAGCTCTCGCCAGTAGCAGGGACCAAGCCATAATCTTTGCCGGCTGTATAGATGTAACCTCCATCCAGAGTGACAGCATCGGCCTCGTTGTTCTTCACAAATATGAAAAGGAAAACCAGAGGTTGAGATGCCAGAAAACTGCTATAAAAAAGCCATGAGTTGGTCTTTTTAATTTAGTTGTCATAGATTTCAATGAGACAGGAAGACAGGTGAGAAATTGCAAAACTAAAGAAATGGTAAAGAAGTCCAAGTCATTAGATGCACATTATCAAACTGAATTTGGTACATGCATTCATTGTACCCAGAGGATGAATCCTTCAGACTTTCCCTCCACTAGCAGGTGGACATTCGCAATTTTGAGTGAAATGTCTCAACAACTATGGATTACAATGATATTTTGTCATTCCTGAATTTTAATCACTTTGGTGATTCTCTGACTTTTTGTCCTGCACCATCATCAGCTCAAAAGGTCATAGTCATTGTGAGCGTGTTAGCAAGCTGATGTTAGGAAAACCCCACAGATCTACTTGCTTGGCCATAGATGCTTAGTCTTGTAAAAATGAGTATGTATTTCTTTCAAATAAACATATAA
Source organism: Lepomis gibbosus (assembly GCA_029875015.1). Taxonomy (NCBI): domain Eukaryota; kingdom Metazoa; phylum Chordata; class Actinopteri; order Centrarchiformes; family Centrarchidae; genus Lepomis; species Lepomis gibbosus. The sequence goes on from JAPMOB010199106.1 coordinate 11,268, forward strand.
ATCTTTATTTCAATCAATCAAACAAATTAAGTGTGCCTTGATTATTATTAGTCATTCCTGCTACCACTACTACATGATGTCCTTTTTGCACTAACTATTTTGCATGTTACGTTAATCCATTTGTCTTAAGACAGCAGTCTTTACACTTGAATGTGACAGTCTGAAATCACCTGTTGTCTGAATTGCACTGACAAATGCACCCCTTGTTGCATGGCATGATCAAGGGTGCAAGTCTTATTTTATTTAACACATTTTTAGTCTAAAGAAATTCACATTCATGACTTAAGTCTGCCTCCAGTCCAAGTCATATGACTTGAGATCACACCTCTGGTTTGTGGTAGTTGAGAATCTACAATTGTTATATGTATGATGCTTTGGCAATATTGTTCAACAGTCATGCCAATAAAGCAAAATTGAATTGAATTGAATTGAGAATCAGTGTCGCCATTTCATAGTTTGTCCACCAGAGAGCACAGACCGGTTCATTTTAAAGATTGTAAAATGTCCTGTTCAGTACATTTCGTGGTCACAAATATTTACCACATTTAAGGGATTAATAGAAACAGTTTGGTATGTGTTAATTTTAAAGAACAAATATCCTCTGGTCTGAATATTGTTATCGGCCTCCATCAGACTCTATTGTTTTCGTTTAAAAGAGTGTTTCAAGAGTGTTTAATGTTTTAAGTTGAAGTGAATGAATACCACTGTAGCTGTTCCTCAGTAAGAAAGATCTGCTACCTTGATCATCTTCATGCAGTCAGTCACAGAGTCTCCGTAGACACACTTGATGCTTGGAGTCAGACCTTTACTTTGGAAGGCCACGGCCATATCAGCACACTTCTGCTGCTCACCACTGGACGACACACACCACCGCAGGACATCTGGCACATTTATAGACAGATGGGTGGTAATGAAGGACAGAATGATATTTGGATAGGTAAGTAGGTAGCCCAGTTAACCAGACAGGGTAAAAAAATAAATAAATAAATCAATTCATTTCATACAGAAGCTACCAAGAAAGCCACAAATTCAAATCCATACATTTCACCTGCCTCGGTAACTTAAGCTTCTCAGGACACTTTAAATTTTTATTTATTTATCTTTTTTAATTTTTACAACCTGAAAATAATAAAAACACAAATATTCATATTGAATATTTGTATTGTTTGGCTTTACAATATATGTTTTATTAGAACAAAATTATTCAAATATCCATTTACTAATTTGAAAATGTAACAGATAGATAGATAGATAGATAGATAGATAGATAGATAGATAGATAGA
>JAPMOB010199107.1:0-19253 GCA_029875015.1 Lepomis gibbosus
CAAATCTTCACCCAATGTAAACAACTGGCACTGTTCTTCAAACTGATGACTGACAGGTTATAAATAAGTGTAACCAAAAAAAAATGTGACTAGAGTTCCTTCTTGAGCCTAAAAAGCTGTTATCTTAGTGACAGATTAACATCTATTAAAGAGTAAGAGCACTGACATCCAAAGGGTAACTAAAGCTTTATCTGATGACTCTTGAAGGATTGCAAAAAATCTATGTAACAGTTAGGGAGAAAAACATGCTTATTGTTGGGAAATGTGATTATAATAAGCTTTATCAGCGAGTAAATCTGCTGGGATATATTTTCTAGAGAATGCAAAGTTGGAGGGTGTAACTCTGGTCCTTTTGTTCACAATTAAGAGAAGCTTGAAGGGGGAACAACAAGCTAGCCCTAAGAGCTAGCCAGCTAGCTTAGCCGTTAACACTGGTGCGAACGTTAACGTGCAAAAGCACGCAGACGCGATAGTTGTTTAAAGACACTGTCACTGGTTACACGTTATGCCACGCTACACATATCCACAAATAACCCTGTATGACCCTTTAAAAGTCGACTTCCCTGTGGATAAAAAAGGATTTTCGTATTTACAGCTAGCGCAACTTCAACCGACGTCCGTGCGATTTCAGGGCCCCCTTGTCTTTCTTCAGTCCGGGGTGACAAAGATTCCTGTAACTCTCCAGAAAACACTGGGATTAAAAGGCTGTGGCGTCTTTACGTCCAGTCCAAATCTCCGTAGGTGTACTCAGTGATCTCAGTCCGTGTTCTTCCCATGTTTCTCCATTATAGTCAATCATAATCACGTCCGTAGTTTATCTCAGCGCCGCACAACAACACTGAATGCGCCGCTGACAGAGCGGCTGCAGTCCCCTCTCTGTTCCCGCCCTCTCGCCCCAAGCCCCGCCCACCTCGCCCCATGATTGGACGCTGCCTTTGAGGGTGGCATTCGCAGCGGCACGTACGTTGGCTAAGAGAAACGTCCATCAAAGTTTGCAGTCAACAACACGCAGATGGTTAGGCGAATGTGGATAACAAAGATGATTCAGTCCTTACAGTGCAGAGGCACAGAACAATGGCAAAACATCGTATGACATGATTAAATCAAGGCCCTGAAAGGTCATTGTTTCCTCAAAGTGAAATTTAGGATACATAATTACCGTAAAACTTAAATTAATAGCCCAGGCTTTTATTTGATTCAATCACTGAACTCGCCCTGCCTATATATGGTACAGGCCTTTGGTTTCATTCCTTTACCAACCTGGTGAAATTGAATAATTAATACTTTGGTGCTCATTGTTTCCATAAAATGAACAAAACAATTAAATTGTGGTGAATCTAACCAATGATGTATACTATGTCTATATTAACAAAAGTTTAAACATTGGTATGTACGATATAAGCAGCTTATTAGCCTAAAGCGTGATTTATAATTTTGTTGGTTCTACGCCGTAGCCATGCATTTATACTTGTGCGTCGGTGTCTGCGTTGTTATGCAACTACACCACTAAACGCTAGTTGGCTGTAGCGCTACAGAGTCCTTTGTATTGACTTTTGCCGGCTAAGCAGGCTAACTTTTGGTTTGTATGTTGTATGGAGGTAAAATTATAAATGTGTGGCTATTTAAGACTTTTCAAACGTTGTCGACCAAATGGCTCACATTCTGAAACAAGTCATTTCGCTCAGGTTGTGACTCTCAAATTTATTGATCCACCGTGTTACAGCCGCTGGTTTGGCCGCCAGTAAAAATTTACTTCAAAGCACGGGGCATTCGGCTTGGAGGCGTGTGTACGTGTAGGCTAGGCTGGTGAGTCGACACAGAAGTATAAATCACACTTAATATCTCAAGTGGGTGAGTTTCAAGAGGCTTTATACTTACAAAAAAATTCTATAAAAAACAGACCAGGCTTCTAATTGAGACCTGCGTTTATTTGTAGCCACACTAGGCCAGTAAAGGGAAAAGACAAGGCTTTTAAATGAAGTTTTACAGTACACAATTTGGGGTGATTTTGTTTAAATTTAGTTTGCTTTCTTGGGTCAATAAAATAATGTAATATTAGTTTCCTCTCAAAGTAATGTAAAAGAAAATTATAAATGAAATCAGCCCTTCCATCTGACCCACCAAACAGACTATCCTGAAATATTATCTGAATCAAAATCAGAAGGAGCTTTATTGCCAAGTAGTATTTACACACGTAGGAGTATGATTAGGTCCAAGACATGAACATACAGTTGACATTAATAAATGTAAAAATATATAAATATGGAATAAACAGATGCAAGTTATAAAAGAATAATAGAACTATGTGTAAAGAAAAAGAAAAACAATGCCAGATATTTACATTACTCCAGATGTGTGTTGTCCAATCAGGGTGTGTTTTGGCACAAATCCTGAAATGCTGTCAAGCCTAAGATACCCAATATTGTTATATTCAGTGAGATTTTCTTCTATAAAGCACTATAATTGAGCAATCTTATTTTATTAGCCATTTCTCACTGTAATTTGAAGCATAACTGCGAGGGAACATGACCAACATTATGAAATGTGACATAAAGCCGTGGGTTGAGTGTGTTTGATGCTATCTGTGTCAAATCTGTTTATGTAACATCATGACTCACCTCTCTTTAGATTTTGCCAGAACAACCTCCTGAAGATGAACACCTACACGCATAATCAGTGACACATACTGACTTGTGTTGGCAGCAACAGCTTGAATGAGACCAAGATAATCTGATGAGTAAAGCTCATTTACAGTGGTAACAGGTTTGGCATAGTATTTCTACAAAAATTTTTAATCCCTTTGGAGCTTGTGAGGCTACATGCTCTTGAAAATAAGCATTGATTTTACTAAATTAATTTATTAGAGGTCTTCAGAGTTGCAGTTATACAGTTACAGTAACAGATCTACATTTAAACCTCTATAATGTGAACTGTATGCCGGTTGTCAGGTAAATCAAAGTTATACTTATTAAGCAAGCAAATAACATAATGGATTAACTTGTGCACAACAAGAAACACAAATTCTGAAATATCAGTGTCCCTTTGTCCTAATAACTATTTAAAAGTAATAAAGAAATCACAGCACACAATTCTTAAGAGATTTGTGTTTTAAAGGAGAGGAGGGGGTGCACGCTGTCTGTTGACTAATTATAAAAACCTGTTAAAATTTAAAGTGTTTGAGCCAGAACTAAAAAAAAATCCTGATTCTGAGCAAGTGGAGCAACACACATATAAGCATTAAAACACAATACAAAAAGAAAGTCGTGACAAGACGTATTTCCTGTTACACAACCAATGAAAAACATTATAAATTCAACATGATTGTTAGGACCTGTGGTCTTCTTTAGACAACATTTAGCTACGGTTATAAATACAAAAGTGTACAAACCGCCTCCATCGTAACGCAGTGGTTTCATCATTTAGCAGGAACAGCTTTGTTTTATTTGAGTGAAACCTGATAAATTACTCTTATGATCTACTGATCAGTTTAGAATTATATAAACGCTCCATATTTATAAAACTCTGTGAATATATAATGATCAATCACAGGATTACTGTAAAGACCGGATACGTGCATGCTGCAGCTGTACCCAGGTTCATTGTTCAGAGCTATTAAAATAAATCCCAGTAAATCTAAGCACATACAGCGCATTCTGTTGGGAATTATAATTATTGACGGAGCAGCTCTGGGTTGTGTCTCTTATTGACATTACAGATTAAATCATACAGGACTGTCATGATTTCTATTATAATTCTTTTGTTAGCGGTTTATAAACAGATTAAGATCAGATCATCTGAAATGAAGAGACATCAGTATGTTAAATACGTATGAATTTTATTAAATGGAACATTTAGAACATGATAAAATAAAATATTAACAAAATAAGAATGACAATTTACCAATTCAAGTATTAGAAATGACAAATCAGTGCTAAGGATCAACGTCTACAGATTTAGGTAAAATAAAACAGCAATAATTCACATTAATGAAACATTTTTGGGGAATCACCTTTCTGGCTGCCTAAAGTTTATATAAGTTTCTTTATCTTTGCCAGCAGAGTTTGGCCACAATGTGCTTATTCTAGCTTAGCACGAAGACTGAGAGGTGAAAACTGATTCAGGTTGACTGTTGCAAGGAATTCTGGGACAACATTTAATTAAACATGAATAAACACATTAATAAAAATTTTTTTTTAAAAAGGTCATGTTGAAAAACTGAACCCGACTTGTAAGGATTTGCTTTATACGACAACGGTAACACGTGACTGTTCATCTCCCTCTGTAACCGACTCTATAATAATATATCTACTTCAGGGAGAAAATATGGCAACAGAGTAACCTGGAAAAAAACAAAACAAATCATTACATTTTTACCTTAAACTGTTAATTTTAAAAAATGTTTTAAGAAATAATTAACTTAAATAAAAACATTTAGTTTGTCCAGTTAATATTTTAAGTAGACTCTCTTGCTAATACTTAAATAATATAAATTGTAAAAAAAAAAAAAAAAATCTACATGGTCAGTGCAGTTAAAATACAATCACCTGATTTCTGAGTGGACACAGGCTTTTAAACAAAAAATGTATAAAGGCTATGGAGTGGAGCTCGAGTCAAGATAGTTATTTAAACTACTGTTTCCAAGGTCAAATTTAATTTTCACGTTAAATACGGAGTCAGATTGCCGATTTAAGGACTCCTTTTGTTTGCGCAGCTGTTAAGCTACATTTAAGCATTTAGCATTATCCCTTTCTCGTCTTTACCCTCTGGGGAGCATAAAGATGTTCATCACATGTCATGACAACATAACGGCGTTACAGGAAAGCTTATGGAGTGTCCAAAATAGGAAGTGTTTATTCTATGGGGAGCATGAATGAAAATGGCATTATGTTGGTACATGTTAGTGTCATTACTCCCACCAACACAGACCATGTGGGGAGTGATGTATGCTGCATGTGTCAGTTGAAACAGCAGCAATATATCTCTGGTCAAAGTGGCAGAGGATCAGCATAAAATGCACACCGGTTGTGAAAAGTGGTGTCTGTTGGTGAATAAGGAATAATCTATATGACAGTGGGAAGTGCTGTTTAAAAGTCACATGAGCCGGTGGAGCAGCAGCATCAAACCCAACAACAACATACAACACAGAAACATTTGTTGTTGCGTTTCACAGCTGAGGACACAAAGCTGAGAGCTGATATTTCCAGTGTTTGAACTACAGTCAACAGTCACAACAGTTTATTTCATTGATTTATAGGGAAAAACAAGGTCAGGAGGCTGGTAAAAAAAATAATGTCAAAGTGTGGTGTCATTTTCAAATCTCAAATTCCACATTAAGCATGGTTTTGGTCCTTTAGCGTCGTTTCTGTTTGGGCAACACGGGAGGTTTAAGATTATTACTGTTCACCTCACCTTTCAGCTGCTTGTGTGTAAAGATGGAGTCTCTTATTTAATTTAATTTCTGACCTCAACAAAAAACACTGGATGTCAACACAAGGGAAGGATATTCCCCTTGGTAAAGTTTCATTATGTACTGAAAGTAATGTTATGATCACAGTTCCTATAGCAGCAGGACATGACAGCTTGCTGGTTCTTAGTTTTGTGGCTGATGCTGCCATGTTGGTTGTTGCTCTAAAACACATTCTTAGTTTTGATGTTCATCAGAAAACAAAACACTTGGCAGCTTCAGTTTTGTTAACATGTACTTTCTGCGACGTTCTTCATTCATCCAAAGCAGCGTAACTCAAAATGGCTTCGTACCAAACTCACCCTTGTTTCCCCTCCATCCCTCCCATCTCCCTCCATCTCATTATCTATTCAGTTCCTTCCCATCTTTTTCTTTCCCTCTCTCACATTTCTGGCCGACGTCTCTCTCAGTCAGTCTTGGTGGTTTTGTGTCTCCAGGGGTAAATCAGCTCCCCGACGAACAGCTTCTTGACCAGGGCCGCCCACGAGTCTTTGGGGTAGCAGCTGTAAGTTGGGGTGCGGTAGGTCTGAACCACTGTGCTGAACTTCAGAGGGTTAATCTGTCGGGAAAAAACATAACCTGATAATGTGGACAAATAATAACAAAAGCGACAAAAAATATATGCTAACATAATTTTTTGTGGTAAAACTGCCAGGACTGCAGTGGAAGAGTATTTCATTATACTGAGCCTCAGAACAGACATGGAGGAAATATTTTAGATCCATTCTCAGTAAATCTTTTGTTTTTGTCTCACCAGCAGCAACAACAGCCGCTTTCACACGGAGACGCTGCAATAAACGCAGGAAGAATGTCGGCCGATACGCCGCATTCGCCATTCATACTGAACAAGATGTTGCGAGATAAACCTGCAAACGGTGTGTGCTTTAACATAGAGTCCACCTACGCTGCGGCTGCCTGAGCTCTTCCAGTCAATTTTCAAAATAAAATACCCTGTGTAAACTCCCGATCGTAAAAACAACAGCAAGCACAGTTAAAACAGACAAAAAACAAAAGCATTTAGCCTGCTTACTCATAGTAGAAGCCCTAAAACAAGCACTACAACTCAACAAAATCTAAACATGTCAGCAAAACTGGGCAGGCAAAATGCTATGGGGGGCCTAACAAAACCGCGGCTTTCAGAGTTAGACCGCGACTTGTAGCACAACAGCATTGAAACGTCACTCTTGTTCCGGGCATGCCGGCTGTGCGCTGCAAAAACTAAAATCTTAGTAAGATTAATCATCTTGATTGAAGGTAGAATATACTTGTTTTTTGTCTGACAAGATATTTCTTCTTACCAGGCGGCTTTTATGCCAGAATTTCACTTTTTTCAAGTTTTTTTGGCCTTAACTAGCAAGTGAAATATTCTCGTTCTGTTGGCAGATCATTTTGCTTATTTTAAGTAATATTTCCCCCATTTTAATGCTTTTTTTCTTGTTTTTGAGAGCTCAGTTTTTGTAGTGTGGCTTTTCAAACAGACATCGCTCCGACTCAGTTACAACCAACTTTCCCGCTCAGAGGCAGATTAAACCTGACCCCCTTTCTGGCTCGATGCCTTTCATACAGAAAACTGGGCAGTGTGACTTTAAGACTTTCAAACCAAATCCTTCAGAATAAAAGCTTTAACAGACCAGAACTATTAAATCCGCTCCAGATATATTTTAAGACATAAAAATTCTGTCCTTTGTCTAATAATTTGTGTGTGATGTGGTTTTTGCACAAAGAAATGTCATTGAAAAAGTTTCACTGGATATCTCCTATTATACTGAAAAGTCACATCTCAAGTTTCCATTTCACACTTGTGTAAATTACATACTGAATCCTGACTGACTCCAAAGCTAGTGGAGATCTCACAAAATCATCTTGTATGCCCAGATATTAAACTGAGATGAAAATAAAAACTGTACAAACGTCATGCTGCACTGTGAAGATCAAACAGTGAGGTCTGAATATGAAAAACACACTTGAGTAAAGGAGGGATTTAAATGCAGTTTGTGAATAAATTACAGGGAATTTAATCTGTAGCTAAAAATAAAAGTCCATCAACAACAGCTATACTGTACAAAGCTGTGTCCTCGGTATACTTCCCTTTTTGATTGGATTCAAAGCCTGCACCACATATGTCAAAATTACATAAACCTAAGTATTACGCTTCACTTCCTGTCGTGAGACAAAAACGAAACCTAAACCTGATCATGGAGGAGGTGCCTTTTTTTATTTTTGCACCCCACCGAGTCTACTGCCAACTTCTAGGAGGATACAGGATTAAACAGACAGAATAATTCTCTTCAGATTATGAGCTGAGTGGAAGGACTTGGTTTTGCCCTCAGCTGGAGGAAACCAGACCGACAAACTTCAAATTCTACATTTAACATCCATAAACAGAAACAAAATGTGACTTCTCACCTCCATCAGCAGGTGAAGGGCCGTCCCAGGCTCCTCACACAGCACCCTGAACTTTACACCCTCTGTAAAGAACATGAGACACACGTCAAAGAGAGGATAAGACTCAACTGTTTTTAATCATGTCATTCATCTGTTCATCCATAATTGTTTAATTTTAATTAACATCAACATCTTCATCCAACTCTTTGAGCAAGTGGAGAGCTGATAAAGGCGATGTACCTGCCAGCCTGTAGGAGCGAAAGATGCGGAGGCCCATGGCGAACAGAGGGAAGGAGTTAATGAAGTCCACGCTGAGGTGGAGGACGCCCTGGAACAGCACCACCCCCAGCCGCAACTGCACAACACGGGGACACACGAGGGTTAAAAACAAACTGAAACCGGATTCAATCCAAACAATAATACCAAATACAAGCTGCATCTAACCAGTCAGATTGTTAGTGAAAGAATGATCTAACTTTTCCCTGAAACGTCTGAGGGAATTATTCTTAACACATATGTGCAGATCGAAGGTATGTTTACAACAACACTTTACAGACAGCAGGAATGTTCTAGCCACATGGTGGTAGTTTAATATCAAAGTGATAAGTCAAAGTAAGGGGGAGGGGTGGGAAACTCTGAGCACCTCACGATTCGTTTACGATTCAGAGGGCTGCCATGAGATTATAAAACGATTATCGATGCATCTTGATGAATCATATTTTTTCTATACTCCTAATTAACTAGCTTGCATCCCTAATTTCCGTCTAACTTCAGCTCCATGGTTACCACCTTCATTTCTATAACAGCCAGCTGTCAGACTCCTCAGAACACTGAAATATAAAGTTAATTATCCGGATGTACAGTTTGTGTACCTGACCGAGCTGAACACCAGTTTAGTCCAAGCTTGTACCTGATGTTCTCAACCCTTGACAAGCAGCTAAGTTAATGATGACATACAGGTGAGCTAATTAATATTACTTTGTTACTAATTTAGCTAACGCTACATAAGAGCCAAAAAACGCGCTGTACAGGGGAGATGCTAGTTAGCACTAACAGCCTTCACTTTTCCAGCTGTCGGGGAAACTACAGAGTTTTATTAACGGACACACTTTGACCCACGCTGCACGTTTACAACCAGAAACTTACTGCCAATATTTCTCTCTGCTAACTTTCACCGTCACGTTCTGCCGCTCGCTCTCAGTCGCTCGGCCTCCCTCTCAGGATACACTGAGAGCTGCCAAACGTTGAGTGTCATCAAGCTCGCAGAGTGCGAGTTAAAATCATTACTTGTGCATTGATATTAATGATCGTGTGATATTTAAGCAGGGTGGTTGTTCATTCTGCAGCGGTGGTGTGATGAATACACGGGGAGCACTGGTCTCTCTGTTATGTGCACGCCACAGATGGTCCAGGGCGGGCGCTGCACTTCCCCAAGTCCCGCCTTTTTGCGTTCTGTCATTAAATTATACATTTTTTAAATCGAGTCAGAATCTTCCACGTCCGCATCGCGATCCATCTAAGAATCGATTGTTCCTCCCACCTCTAGTAAGGAGGGCCCCTAAAGAAAGTCTCACGTAGGGCTCCTAACTTTCCAGAGCCGGGTCTGTCTGTGTTGTTTATACTATTGGCAGACACATGTGTGTATATTTTACATGCTCCACAGAGCCATCAATTCAAGTGGGCCTACGTGGCATGTGCCACTTTGTGTGCTGAATAGAAATGAAGTGGAAACCATGACCAACCGCCTCGGGGCCCTTGGTGTTTTGGAAATTTGGGCGGCTTAGCAACCATCCTACTGCTGAGAACTTAGACATGGTGGGTATCGTTTAGTCTGGTTCCAGTATTTTAAGCCTCAGTATGTTCAAATGACTAATTTTAAATAAATGATGCAGAATATCTCGACCACAATTTCATTCCTGGTCAGCGCGAAGACGGCTTTAAAAAAAAAGGGCTCCAAAGGGTCTGTAATTTCCTGATTATTTCCGAGAAGGTTTAATGGGAAGAACATCTGGTGCTTATTAAAGGGAAAACGGGGACAAAGTAGATGTGTCCTGAGGAAATGTTCCTTGGAACAAGTTTGTTATTTAAACAAAACGTAAAGAAATAGGATCGAACAACCAACTCAATTTATAAAATGTGAAAAATCCTGATAATTTGGAAATCAAAAGGTCTCTATGGAGCTGAGTACTTTCATTCATGACTGCATTATCCTGTAGAAGCAGTTCCTTTCTATGGACATGTTCTTCTGCTGTTGTCACTGACATGAACTCACACTGAGCTGCTGCTTCTCATTTAAACGTCTTTGCTTGAGACTCGAACTTACCAGAGTAAAGACCAGGTAGTAGAGCGCCGTGGTGGGCAGCAGGAACAGCAGGATGGTGAACAGCAGCGTGCCAATGAAGAGCTGAAGCACCGCAAACACACTCACAGTTAACATCTGTTATATTTCTGTGCTGATGACTACGATGTGTGTGTGTTAGTGTTACCTGGTCCACGTCATAGGAGCAGGAGTCCACCCTCTGTCGCAGGACGTTCCACTTCTTCCCTCTGAAGAGCCTCCAGAGAGACGAGAGGCCGTAGATCTTCAGACAGTAGAGCCTGACGGAGACACAGACAGCTGATCACCAGCTAGATAAATGTTACCCAGTTCCTCCACAGTGAGAGGCTTAAGAAAGGGGCAGTGCTGGGGAGTAACTAGTGCATGTAATTTAATTACAAACTAAATGTGTATGTAATTGGTTACAGTTACTGGGAAAAATATATGTTGATATATATGTTGAATAATATTCATTTTTGTTTCCTTGCATGTTTTTTTCGTTGCCGTATCCAGCCAGAGACTACGTTAGTAAAGTTAGGTGCCGTTCTGATTAGAGCTGAACGATTAACTGCTTCGCGATATTATCACGACACGATAAAACGAGATTTTCTAATCGCAAAGGCTGCGATATTAAACCAGTCTGCAGAGGAAGCGTCAACTTTGCGCGTTACGCTTCTTGTTGTAAAACGGCCTTAAGCTTGACAGAAGCTCGCACAGGAAATGAAAGTAGCCCCCGAGGGTAACTTGGTGGTGGTGGGTGAAATCGTGGCCATCCGCCGCTTTGACGAACAGGACAAATGCACAACAGAATGTTGTAGTGTGGAGTAAGGTAAGCGTATTGTGGCGATCGGCGCCTGCGTCTCACACACAGCCACCGGTCAGCTCAAGAAATTATGCCGTTTCAAACTAGTGATGTGCGAATCCACTTAGTTCCTAAACAATCCAATACCAAGTAATACCCAGGCTGGTTTTTACATGTTTTATTTCTAGTTTAATGTGACCTCCCTCCTCCCGTTTCTGTATTTAGAGAAATAAGGAGGCTGCAGCCTCACCAATTCAAAATAATAGCTGCATAATGACAAGACATCAAACTACTCATATTCTTTAATTATAATAAAAGTTTCCTGTTCAGAACTGCTGCGTCATAAAACCTCAAACTGTCTTTCTTTTTAACGAGAGATGGACTCCTTGGAGATTTGAACTGAGATAAGGACTTATTAACTGGTGGTTGAGCTGTGGGTTTATATTGAGCTCTTACTGTTTAACTTTGTTTTTCTTGTGGCCTGTAAGCCGACCGGATGTTATATCATCATCATTTAGCGCCATGACTTGACTCTCAAATTATCTTTCTCATATTTATAATTTGATACTTCTTCTCCACCATTGCTCTAATAATAATTCATGTATCACCTAATTTAATCATAACACAGGCCTGACTCACAAGGAAGAACGGCGTGTGTTTTTCAGACTATACTCTGAATTACTGCTCGTCTGTTTTGAATAATATCGAAGGTAAAGAGCTTAAAAATTAATCCTATATTAAAATCGCAAAAGCCCCATTGGTTTAAGAAAAAAAATAAATAAATAAATAAATCGCAATAACATTTTATAAAATCATACAGCCCTAGTTCTGATGCTTCTGATTGGTTCTCATGTTTTAAACTGCAGCGCCACCCATCTGCCAGTTAAACAGCCGCTCAAGGTGTCTTTTGAAAATGGCTAACAGTTACAAAACATTCATTAGATATTTAGAAAAGTAATTAAAATGTAATGAGTGACATCACTTTAATAAAGTAATCAAATAGTTAAAAACTCTTCCTGTTCTGACGATTACAAATTCGAAGAATGTGTGAACACATTTTGAAATAGATTATCCAACCAAGACGGGGATCCGTCACACTTTCCTCTCACAGTGCAGTGGCACAATTTGATCAACTGCTCAGCCGAACAACCACAACAAAAGTTTAAATAAGACAATAGGATGTTTTAAATGTAAGAAACGATGCCAACAAAAGGTACGCGGAGGAAGAAATAGAACTATAGACATTAGTACCATTAAATTTAAAACCAATTAAAAGCCTTGTCCCATTTAGACGCCGGTCCCGTTTACAGGTTTTGACAAATAAACTCAGGTCTCAATTGGACCTGGTCTGGTTTTTATAGAAGGTACCTAGATGTATAAAACCTCTTAAAGCCCACTCGGGGCTTTTTCAATCGCTCGGTTCATTTCACAGAACCAATAAGCACCAAAGAAGACTTCATTCAGATTTACCGGCATGGTAAAGGAATTAAAGACATCGTCTGTAATATAGTCAGCGTGAGTTCAGTCAGTAACCTGTATGTGTAAAAAGTACTTAGCAATAAAGCTGCTTCTGATTCTGATTAGAAAGAGAAATAATACATATTTAAAATGATTTCAGAAACAGTTAGTATTCATGTTCACATTCTGGGCACGACATCCTACGTTATCCTCCCTAGAGACAGACAGAGAAGCTTTCTAAAGCTACTTCTGAAGCACAAGTAGAGCTTTTATCCATCCTCTCCAAACTAGACTGTGCTCACAACACGAGATATTTTTAGGTCCAGGCATACAGATTTAATAAGTAACTCTGACAAAGGTTCTCAAACTGAATTTAAAAACACACACACACACACACACTCGGACATTTTCCAAAAGGCTTTGGGAGCATAAATATGTAACAAGGAAAGTGGGTAATATTTCATTATGCACCTCGGGCGAGGGAGCAAAGCTATCTTTAGAGCAAATGCATAATTTAGTCAATCCTCTCTCCTCCAACATCTAAGACTATTATCAAAGCGTTCAGCCGTCCATCACACCACGCACCAGCTTTTAAATGGATCTGAATGGAAATGAAAGGACGTTACCACACATGATTTATGAATATTAAAGAATTTGACTATCAACGGTCTTTTAACCCTCAAACAGGACTTACCAGTGGTGACATGTTACAGCATGTCTGTACATGCCCCGACATGTTAGCAAGTTTAACAAGCTTTTCTTTTCCCTCCAAATCTCATGAACCACTGAGCCGAAACCACGAAGACTCAAAGGTTAAACTATATCTAGGTCTTCGAGTCCAGTGATGCACCGGGGTATTTTAACATTACATAGTCTTTGATGCAGCAAACTCTACAGTACATGTTCCACAATTTAAATAATTAACAAGACTACAGCCGTGCGTGCGGCTCTGCGAGGCTGTGCACAGGTTCACGATGACTATCATAGGAGGGAGAAGGCAGAGGGATTCATTCTCTGGGGACTGTGGAGGTCTGTAAAACAATTTCATGGTAGTCCATCTTATAGTCATTTAAATATTTTAGTCTGTGCCGGCAGTGGACCGACCGACCTACTAACAGGCTGACATCGCCATCACTGGACATGTAGCCAGAAAGCAGAATGTGTCACAGTTACAGGATTTTAAATTCTTGACCATCACAGCTTTTTTTTAAAAACTAAATCTTTGCCATCTCTTATCGTCAGTGGTTGTATTGTCCCCCCCCCCAAAAAAAAAAAAAAAAGACAAAAGCACATGAACAGCAAACATCTTTGCTATGAGAGGAGCGGTGTACCAACTGAGGCTGACTGAAGGGAAGGAACTCTTAGCACTAAATTATTTCATACAAACCATCTGACCCAGTTCACGTGCATCTGAATCTAGTGGGTGCTGATGCAGAAGTAGGCTTTTAGTGTGTTCTTTGGATCATTTCCTAAACCATAGGTTTGCTTTCTGTTTTCAAAGAGCCGATTCACAGTGAACAGAATCACTGTATATTAACCCATCTCACTAACAGCGGGGCCCAAACATGGCAATAATGTTGGTACTCGTCAAATAGCATGAGTCATTACATTTGGTCTGGACAGTCGTCATCCCCAGAAAGTGGTTCCTAATGCTAGCCCCACAGCAAGAAATGCAAAAATCCTTGATTTCCATTTGAACAGTAGCTCTCCTGGTGCAGACAGACAGAGGCATTGTAATAGTGATTTTGTGCTCCTACCTCCACTCAACCCCCCGCAGGGACATTCACAAAGGTTATACCAAGACTCTGTAATTAAACTGTCTATACGAGAGCAACAGAGAAGGAAATAGGCTTGAAAAATACGCCCCCTGCAGGGAATGGACAGGAACATCCCACATAAACACACAGTGTGTCCCAGTTCAGTACTACATACTAATTCTGAGTATTTACTGTGATCGCAGGACTTAAATTAGTCGTTACAGATTATAAAAACACTTTTGAGAGCGCTGCTGATGAACACTATTGTCCCATGCACAAAAGAACTAGCAATGCAAAACATGACAAGTACTTGTGGATGGTGGCGAGACGGCTCCGGAAAGATAAAATAACTATTTAATCGTCGAAACAACCGTTTTGCCGTCTCTTTAGGTGAACTGGCAGGTAGTCAATATTGCAGTTTAAATGACAGCTGCATTAACCTCCCTACCAAATAAAACCTTTTTCTCAAATCCTAACTGCAAAACCAGTATACCAAAGATTAATATAGTGCACTGTATGCAAGTAGTTAGTTATCAATTAGCTCTCACCGCTGTATTCACCCGGGTGCTTCTGCTTGGGGTGGTGAAATAACTGTTGGTTTGCCCTCTTTTCGCTCTTCGTGCCCCTCCTACACGTCACCGTGGTTTGTTGTACATCTGAACTTTTGTAACCAAACCACTTCCCCTTTACTAAAGTCGGCCCCCTTATTGGAAATAACTCCTCCACCTCCAGCCAGCAGCAACGATCCTTTTGCTTTCAGACATGCTTGTTCGCGCTTCCCAGTCTTTGCTGCAGAAAATCTTTCAGGACATGTTCAGTGATGATCGAGCTGGTATGACAGACAGGGATCATATCATACACAGGTATGTTCCTCTCTGCGGAAGTCTGATTTTAAAGACGTGCACTTTTGGCTACATATATTAGGGGTGGGAAAAAAACAAAAACAAAAATCGATACAGCAGAGTATCGCGATATTTTCCGTGGCAATATTGTATCGATACACGGAGGTCAAGTATCGATCTTTTATTATATGAATTGTACCTGAGAATTTTACTTTTTGGCACTAAAATAATAAAATCATTCGTTTTTTCAGTCCACGAGAAAAAGAGTTTTCCTTTGAGGACACAATCTGAAGTTGGGGAAAAAGGTCATATATCGCAATATGTTTAAAATCGCAATGATATCGCATAGTGAAATAAATATCGTGATAATATCGTATCGTGGGTCCTCTGGTGATTCCACCCCTACTATATATCACATATTAATGTGCGTAGATTTCATGGCAAATTCATCTTGCCTTGTTTAAATGCTGTTTTGATATTATTTTTATAGTTTTGTCATTTTTTTGTGTGTGTTTTTTGTTTTGATGCTTAGCTTTCTAAAATCTCTGTGGTCCTGAGCCAAAATGCAGCGTTAAGAGTGCGAAAAGCTATTTCAGACACGTTGCTCTCTGTCCGTCAAAGTGCTGTCATTCCCGTATTCAGACGGCGTTTGATGCACACACAGTTACTTGTTGTCACCCCGGCTTCCTGTTCATTCTTGTCCAACTTTCTCAAAAATTCCCGACACATCTGAAACCATCACTTCTAGCCAGAGCTGAAACACAAAACCTTAAAACTTTGCCGCTAAATTAACCTAATAAAAACAACCAGCCAGCAGTGACTAATATATTCACATTTGGAGGATAATGCAATTCGAGAGTTTCAGTCAGTCACTTGAATTAATGTCATCCAACCTGTGCAACCATGTGACGTGACTCACGGTTGTAACGCTGCTGCATCATAATGTTAAAATACTTTTTAAGGACAAAACAAGATGGTCCAGGACATTTGACTTTCATTTTCCAGGTGTTTTTCCCTGACTGGAAATTTTTTCCAGGTTTTCAGAGACGTCCTGCCACCATCTGCGATCTGTGCGCTCGCAAATCACTTTAGTGAAAGCGACTTTTTCCCTCTGCAGAGTAAATTAACAACCCCAGACTGCTTCTGTTTGCTCATCAGGTAGACACAGAGTAGCACTACTCATTAAAATACTCTAATTTTAAAGGGACACACACAAAGCTCTCTTAAACCTCTCAAATGTTTGACCCACTTATGAGTTAGCAGCAGCTTGTGAATCAGTCTTCAGAGAGGTTAAATCTACACGGACAGCACTTCCTAAAACTGTTGGTCATCACTTTATTTTTGTCCCGAAACATGCTCCTCATTTCTTTTCCACACAGCACCTGGTTCTCTGTTTCGTAGCAGTAAAAAAAAAAGGCCCTCAGGTCTCACCGGGCGCCGTAGACGTAGAAGCAGTAGATGTGGAAGGTGAGCAGGGCGACCATGTCAGAGAGCAGCGAGAGGGCGAAGGTCAGGCCCAGGCAGGCTGACAGGCCTCCGTACCACAGGATCCCCTCCATGAAGGGAGACATCAGGTGGATGTAGCCTGGATGGAAAGAGGATCCATGCAGTCTGACCAGTGAACTGACCTTCGAAGCCTTTAGTGGCCACAGGCAAAGATTTTACTCCTGTTTAGCATGAAAAAGGTAATAAATACATAGAAAATGTTTTGTGGTGTGACTCACTGATCCAGAGGTGAATGTGGTAGAGGAAGAAGCGCCCCAGAACCTGATCCAGGGCCCGGTTCATCTTCAGCCCTGCAGGAGCTCCCATCAGCCACTGCAGCAGCTCCTCCAGCTCTTTAGCCACGTGCTAAGGAAGAAAAACAGGAGTTAAACCGCAGGACAAAGAAACCTGAGTACAACATTAAAATCAGCAGCAGGTAGAGTCGTCTCAGATGTCATCAGACTGTGTGCTAAGATTAAAAAAAAAAATCAAATCATTTCCAAGGTCAGTGATGAAGCATCAGGTTAAATATATACTTGACTTGATTAGTGTTTCCAAATAAAAAATAAAAAATAAAAAAATAACCTGCATGCAGCACCTTTCCTTGATTCACAGCATTTTTTTTATTTGTGTGGCGTCTTTTTATACGTGAGATTTAATATCTCCTGGTCTTGAGATTATTTTATTTTTGAGATTGTTGCCCTGAGAGAATGATTCAATCATTATTTCCTGTTTTTTGTTCCATCTGGAAATAATTTGATAAAACAGGGTAGAAGGACGCTTCAATCCAAAGCGACTTACAATTGCTATTTTTTATGTCAGAGGCCTCTGGAGCAACTAGTGTCTTGCTCAGGGACACACTGGTGGATATGTCACAGTGGGGAATTGAACCAAAGGCATGCATCTTATCCACTGCTCCATCACCACCCCTAATTAATAGTATATTTCCTTTATTTAGTAGTCAAGAGTGTAGCGACTGACAGGAAAAGTAAGGGGGGGAGAGAGAGCGCCATGATAAGAATCAGCCTGAAAGGGTCCTTTTTATTTTTCACGTGTTGTTGTTGAAATGAAAAGTAGGTAGAAAAAGTTTTGGAGTCAGTGCAGTAGATCCTTCAGCTGGCAGCTGAACCGGCTGCAGTGGCTTCAGCGTATTCCTTCGGGGTCAAAAAGTGCTTCTTTTTGCCAGCGACAGGCTCAGACTGTTACACCAGGGGTCTGACAACATAATGGAAAGGATCCCTACGAGGGACTCCCGATGACCCCCTCTGTTTTAAAGTCTCACTCAAGGACAATTATCACTCTGAAATCTCATGAGAGGCGAGTTGTTGCAAGAAGACGACGGTTGAAACGAGGGAGAAGGGTTTGTTGTGTGCGTAGGAGCTGCTAGCAAGACTTTATTTCCTAACATCACTCCACCACAACAAACTCCTCTCTTCAACTGTGACTCACATTTCCAACGACGTCTTCCTGCAGCTACCCACTAGTCATTTTGACACCAAATTATGTCAAAACAGTCCTTTAAGCATGAGGCTACAAGTATTTACCCACAACAGTGTAATTATATGTCACACACATCACCTAATTTGGACGACACAACATCAGCTGGACAAAACTAAAATGAAAGTTAAGTCCAATAGATGCTTGTTTTAAACTATGAAGTGCGTCTTGGTGGAAGATAATCAACAACAGCGATGTCAAGACGCTGCAACGCTACGATCACCTGATCTGACGTCTAGAAAGAAAAATATATCGCGTGGTCTGACCTCAGCTGATGTAACACACTTACATCAGCGGCCGGCACCAGTGCGTTGGCCAACATGCTGATGTGGTCGTCTCTGTAGAGCCACGAGATGAGCAACATGCCGAGAGCCACGTCCACCAGGACCGAGACCACGATGTTGGCTTTCCTACAGACAGACATGACGGTAACAACAGGAGAGGAGAGTCACTTTCAGCAGTGGCTCATCTCTCCCTGGCAAGTGAAGTTAATGAAAGGTAAGTCAGTTAAAATATAAAATCATTAAAATAAGATGAAATTTAAAATAGACATATAATACTTTATGAGAAATGCTGGTATCCTCTGGTTCCAGTGCAGTAAAAAGATTTTTGGATTTTGACTTTAACAATGATTTGGCTCATTTAAGACCAGCAGGAAGTCGGTCCCATTTGTGTGCAGCATCGTAGCTAAAAGCAGCTTCAGCACTCGAGACATGCAGCTGACTGCTTCCTAAGAGACCAGCTGGGTTCATAACCTTCAGGCAGATCAGAAATGTCCATTGGCCAAAATGATTTATAACCTTGCAGCAGTACCATTAACTAACAGGAAATGAATCTGCCTTAAAGGAGGTGGTACTCTGCTCATTTTCAGGTTCAAAATCCTATTTAAAGTTTGTACCAGAATTTTCAAAAAAACACCACACATCACGTTGCTGCAGCTCCTCTTTTCACCCTGTGTTGAAGACTTTGTTTTAGCTACGGAGTGATACATCTTGTCTCTAAATGGTCTTTGTTGAGTTGCACATGCGCAGTTCCTAGTTAAGGGCTACTAGCCAATCAGAAGCAGAGAAAGGCGGTCAGTGGGTAAACAGCTCGGGTTCAGCTGCACATGTTGCCGACCAGCTTGGTTTCAGAGCGGTGAGTTATTAATCTGTAACAAAAGGATTTTTCATCCATAAAGTTTTAACCGAGCTCTGTCTCTACATCACAGGAACAACTTTATGTCCACTGACTGCCTGGAGGGTAG
>JAPMOB010199108.1:0-13534 GCA_029875015.1 Lepomis gibbosus
CACACACACACACACACACACACACACACACACAGACCCCTCAGCCTGGCTGCACCTGAAGAAGTTCAGAGAGAAGAAGCCTCAATAAGGTACAGTATGTTTGTGCATTTCTAGCTTGGAAATCATATCTACTGCAGCTGTGTCCCCCTCTTTATATCTGAAACACTACAAGCTAATCAGCTGTCTGATGCTCACTTCATGCTCCACTTTGTTTTCCAGGTGGGTTGGCAGCAGTTTGGTCCATGGATTAACTTGAATATTATGGCTTTCTTCAAACTGAACCTTCTTGTCCTGTAGAGGAGTTGTGTGTTTCCCCCCTAGAAGAAATTGCCTTGTGTTTACAACCTGAGGGAGGATGGAGAAGCTGTCAGGCAAAGACAAGGAGCTGATACGAGGCAGCTGGGAGAGCCTAGGCAAGAACAAAGTTCCTCATGGTGTCATCATGTTTTCCAGGTAATGTTTTACACAATCAGCATGATTCAAGTGGAAGTAGAGAGTAAAGTGACTTGTGGGAGAAGAAAACATTGTTATTTTGTGCACTCAGCTTCTCATTTACATGAATTCTAGTAACACTTTAACCAAAAGTAATAGATTCTTGCTTGTTTTTTGTGTTGTTACTTAGTTGCTGTAGTGTTATGTTGCTAACTGTTAGTGAATACATATCACAGGTGTGGAGGGAGAAGCAATCTACAGTAGATCCTTCGCTGCACACTTTAACCATGCAGCTACCGGAAGCTTGACTTGTTGCTTGGCGACAGACTGCAATAATCCACAATTTACTTTGAGACAGCTGCCACTAAAGACTAATAGGAGAGATTTGTAGATGTATGATTTACAGATTTATTTTGTGTCTGTGTGGATGTTTGGCAACTGGTGCCATGTGTATACACCTATAGAACAGTGTGGTATTTGTCTGTGGTAGACTGTTTGAGCTGGACCCTGCGCTCCTCAGTCTTTTCCACTACAGTACAAAGTGTGCCTCCACACAAGACTGTCTCTCCAGCCCCGAGTTCCTGGAACATGTCACCAAGGTAAGCTTCGTTCACCGCAGTCACTACCACAAGTACACAGTTCCTAATTGTGCACACTTCTGTAAGCTTTCTGTATGTGTATGTGCACGTGATGCCCAGGTGATGCTTGTGATCGACGCAGCAGTCAGCCACCTGGACGACCTTCACTCCTTGGAGGACTTTCTGCTCAACCTTGGGAGGAAGCATCAGGCAGTGGGAGTCAGCACACAGTCATTTGCTGTAAGACCAACATTTTATACCACTCTCAAAAAGCAATGTAACAAGCAAATAAGCTTTGAAAAAAATGTTTGTTTTTTCTCTGTGTTCTTGCTTGTTATGGACTTCTTCAGATGGTGGGTGAGTCCCTTCTCTACATGCTGCAGTGCAGTCTGGGACAGGCCTACACCACACCGCTGCGTCAAGCCTGGCTCAACATGTACAGCGTCGTGGTTGCAGCCATGAGCCGAGGGTACGGCGAGAACAAGGCTGACTGAGGCACACAGCGGGAGCTGCTGAGAAGTTGCTGTCAAATCACTCAACATGGTTGCCATGGAATGCTGTATATTTGCTCAGTGAGTGGAGTCGCATAGCGTAGCAAATGTATGGTGTGGTTACACTTTACAGTTGGATCGACCCATCGCAGAGTTTTATTTTCTTTGCTGTGGATGTTTAACTACCAGGCGATCCTGCTGTAGAGCTGAGAGGATCTGAGCCAGCCTGCTAAAGTTCTTCTAAGTCTGGGCCTGTAATCTGAGAGCCTCACACTGAGAAAAAGCAACCAGGATAACTGTTGAGTCTCTTTTGTATATAATGGCTTTGATATATCTACTCAAATGATAACAGTGACATTAGTGGTCTTTGTGATGTATCTTATAAGAGTTGCACAATTGTGAAACACTTGATATTATATCTAGGCATCACACACTATTCAAACTGTGATGGTTACTGTGGCCAAGCATGGGCAGCTCTCTATATAAACTGGGTTTTGGGTCGAAGCAATGTGATTTTACAGCAGAAAATCCTATCACCGTTTTCATAATCTTAATGTGTTTTCTATTAATATTACACATCATTACACCTCTTTTTGTGTGTGACTTTGTTATCTAACCTTTAACCTAACCTAACCTAACCTAACCTTTTAAATTATATTCAGTAGATACTGACAAGAACTGTTATACTCTCTGATAGTTTCTTCAGAGATCTAAGACTGTTAAGACGTCTACGTACACCGTGTTGTGTGATGCTCTCCTCAGTAGAGGTTGTGAGTATTTCAGTAGGCTTCAGCTGACTGTTAAACTCTAACTAATAGACTGTTATGTGACTTTTTAGAGTTTGAAAGTAAAAGGGCATCTTGGATGAATTGTAACATCTTTGTTCCTTGGCTATCATTTTCCAGTCATTGTTACTGTAAAGTAGTTTTGTTGTGCTGTTGTCACTTATCTAATGCTTATTAACTGTACTGTCGTGGCTACAAATGTAGTATTACCTCGGCTTGAGAGGGGAATATGAGCAGAGTGGCCTGTGTTTCTCCAGCACAGAGCTTCTACATGCAAGTGAACCTGGAAGTGAATATTTGTTTTCGATTATGAAACAAAGACAAACTTAACTGATTTTTAAAACACATAATACAGATATACAGATACAGATATGTGCTGACACTGTCCAATATGTATACATTATTATTGCTGCCATAGCACTGTATGTGTCATCCTCAGCTGTTATTTACATTCATGGTCATAATGCCAAGTAACTTAGCAACAGTGCGCCAAGTATTAGATAATAACACCATACAACTGTAAATCCAAGCTGCTGATATGTGGTTATTATCGCTTTAGTCTCGGTTTACATTTACACAGTTTATTTTTATATACTCTGAAATGTATGTGTAGTTAATATTTTTTATTTCATGTGATGTACTATACAGTATATCCTCAAATACATTACATTGTGTGGATTTGGAGTTAAGGAACCCAACAACCAGGCAAATTTGCTGCTTTTAATCCTGTTTAATTTTAATCCAAATAATAGAAACGTTCTTCATCTTCTAAATGTGCAGTCCTTACAGAATTATTTATTGATCTATTTTATCATAGTATTTTCAGTCCAGTCCAGTCCTTTCCAGCAGACAGGTGTCATGTTTATTAACCGACTGTGTTGGTGGTGTATTTGTAGTGATTCTTTTGTTAGTATTAGTACGCAACGTATGCAGGTTGTTGTTGTTCTCCATGTCTCTGTTTTCAATTACCTGATGTTATGTGTCTTTAGCAGGCGTGACTGACAACTGGCTTGTTATCCCGTTAACATCCAGCTCTGTACATATTGGGTGTGTCACTGTCTACCTCATCATTATCAGCTGCTACTGAACAGCGATGACTTCACCTAGTTATCCTTCAACCAAAAACGCAATTTATTATTATTAGAGTAAATGCAAGCACGTACTCTTTGTAAACTGGATTCTATCCTACACTTAAAAAACAACAACCTTGTTATGTGCTTACTTGATACTAAATAAAGTGATCTTCTGTGTATATTTTACTGCTAAACAAGGTCAGTGTGTTTTCCTCTTGTGCTCGGATTGTTTGTCACAGACCGCTGATGGTTACAATGCAGTGATCTGCATTTTGAAATCAATCACACGATGCCTGATTCCCTTTCCGCTGACAGCCCATCCCCTAGTGTTACATAAGATCCAAGCGCCAAATGGCTCATTGCTCTTGGCTACTGAGACGAGGGCAACTTCAGGCACATCAGTCCACTTATTCATGGAACTGCACAATGTCACATCAAGATTGTTTACAGAATTCCACAAATGTGCCATTCTTTGCGATGTGTCCTGTTTTGTTTTAATCCCCCCCCCCCAAAGAAAAAACAAGCAAAATGCTTAAAGATAGTTATATATGTGGAGATATATGTTTCTCCTTCAGTATCAGTTTGTGTGTATGTGTCCTATAGGTGAAGCCATAGAACTTCAGAGGGGAGGGTTGTTGTAAATATCTTAAGACACAGTGCTCATTTCTCCTGTTTATACAATTTGGTTGTATCATTGTTAAAGTCACATCCATGAGCTGGCTGTCTGTTCTGCTGTTGGAGAAGTGGCTGACATGGCCTTAATCTGTCTCTCTGCACTCCAGTCCCCTTTTTACTCTCTCTGTCCAACTGAGAGTCTGCTGTATTTATTGCTCCATGTCTCGCTTTAGCATCTAGAGCAACACTGAGCCAGAGCTGTCTAGCCACTGGGCTTCATGGAGACTCTGATCCGACAGTCTCTCAGGTCATCAACCAATGGTTAAGACAGCAAAAAATTCAATAAGCTACTGTCTCAAATAAAGTTAAGTGTTTATTTCCCTTGTGGTATCTCTTTAATCCGTCCTATACTTCGACAGTCTTACCTTGTAGTGTGCCAGGATTTGCTCTGCAGGCTGTCGTCTGGAGAGGAGTCTGCGAGAAAAGACAACACGCATTATTTTTAGAAAGTCTGCAATGTGTTTAGGAATGAAGGGGTATTGAATGTTGTCATGGCAACTGTTAAGTGATGGTCCAGAGTTGTGTGTGTGTGTATATTTTTGATGAAGGAACAAACCAAGGCATTGCTCAATAGCTCATCCTAAATCATATTATGTAGACCGAGTGGACAGTGACTACGTGTGCGGGCTCAGGCTAATAAGTTGCGCTCTGATAGCACTCTCGTTGCTGTAATCGGCAACACAAGCCTGCCAAACAACAACCAAAACATTGGGCTGTCAGCTACTACAAAACAGCTACTTCCAAATGAAGCACAAAGCACAAGGATAGCGTTGTTCATATATTTGTTGACTGTCAACAAAAAACAAGGCTGACACATTGTGTTTTTCACTCTCTCATTAATTTCTGAATTCCCTACCCTGTCTTATGTCTTTGTAAATGTTTAAAAACCAGTCAAGTGTGCACATGTAGTTTCATTTAAAAAGGCTGTAATTTCCCAAAACAACTGGGCACTGTAGTTTTCAGCAAATGTTACTCAAACCAGAGTAAATTGTGTATTTCTTCAGGACTACAGTATTTTAAGCTGCAGATTAATACACATTTGATGTGTTATAGCTTTTGGGGCGGCAGTAGCTCAGTCTGTAAGGATTAGGCTAGGAACCAGAGGGACCCCGAAGGTGGCCTTAAGCAAGCCCCTGAACCCCTAACTGCTCGGGCCGGTCACTCTGACATCTCTCCATGTGTTGTTGTTATGGGTCCTGTTTGTGCTTGTGTGTGTTTCAGACCTGTGTAATACTAACAGATAGGTAATAATGACAGCGGGAAAAACACTGAATTTCCCCTTGCAGGATTAATAAAGTATATCTTTTTTTTTTTTTAGTTGTCTGTGTCACACCAGTCTGACAGAACAGACACACATAGGGCATGACTCCTGTTTTACTCACGCACACGAATGTGTCCCTATTGAAGTCTATTTTCTTCCATTTTACGCGTGTAACTACGGACGACCAATTTGGATTCTGCACATTGCCAAAATGCCTGTGACCTACAGTCAGTTCTGTGCCTGAACGCATCTTGTGTAGTCACAGACAGAGGACTGAAGCTGCTGCCCCTCTAACAGTGTTGCTTTTGCTACATGGGTTGTCAAGACATTGTTTTAGAAAGTATTTACGGCTGCAAAATGGTGTATGTTGGGTTGACTCAAAATAAACTACAGTGCCCAAGTACATGGTAATGAAAGGACATCTTGCCCAGTGCAACAGTGTGGCTCATTGATGTGTTTTTAATAGTTTTTGGACCACAATGGACCTCTGACACAGGGGAATACGCTATAAGAGGCTTTGGCTACACAGACAATACTACAATTTATGGGTTTGGTCTTTTGATGTGATTTGACAGTCAAAATATAGAATAGAGCCAGTCTTATTTGGATCATTTCAATTACAGACATTTGGTAAATTCTTCAAGGACAAATTTGTCCTTGCATGAGCGGGCACAGGGCACCTAATTAAATCCACTGATAATTGATTTCCTAGGGTTATATTCTTGTTCAGCTGGAAGTCCAAATATATGTCAAAGGTTATGTAGGAATTGAGCTGTGCAGCAGCCACAGCCATATGTCCTGCAATCACCTGTGCTGCATTAGATAACTTTTTTCCTTAGATTTTCCTTTGATGTAAGGAGGTAGGCAATTTATACCTGAGACTTTTTGATTTAATAAGGTAACCCCCCTGTGAAACACTTTCTACCAAGTTGACAAAACAATCTCAGCAAGGTTCAGCTTGAATGTCAGATATGATCAAATGATGGACCATGTGGTGAGAGTGTAGCGTCAGCTACTGTTTCCAAGGTCAAGGTTGAACTTTCAACCTCAACTTTTAAGCCAACATGGACAAAAAGTCTTTCCAGTGTTCAGAAACATGGGATTTTTTTAAACATAAAACTGAGCAAACTCCACCTGCTGAGGAAGAGATGGGATGGGATTGAAAGCTGTTGCACAGCTACTAAATGTACCTTGTGGTAACACAGTTTCCAAGGTCATGAACGAGCTTTCTTATATATATTAATTGGAAGAGTACAATATACTCTAGTGTAGAAAAAAAACTACTTTGAGTCACAATATTATGTAAATACTAAACAACAGCATCTTATCCAGCTACATTTGCATGCAGAAACTAATCCATATGGAAGTGACAATGTATTTGCTGCAGGAGGCAGAGACATTTGCTATTCTAAGCATCTGGGCAGGAGAAAGGCGAGAGGCAGGCCACGCACCCAGGGGAATTCACCTTTCACTGAGAAGCATGCTCCCAGCAGTTGCCACGGGTGACGGGAAATGTCAAGGACTTTTCTTTCTGCCTTTGTAACTCTTAGCAACGAAGAAGCACTGTATAATGGCAGGCACGTTATCTTTTATCTACAAACCCTTTCACTGCAGAAAAATGACATCCATCCAGTCAATGTGTTTCTCAGAAAAATAAAACATACACGTGGACCACTTTGCTTGAACAGCATCTACTATTGGCACCATGGTGCTACTACTTTCCAGTGTTTTTGGATAAAAGCAGATGCTCATACAATGAATTGCCACCCTCAGATGTGGTTTCAGGGACCAGTAGTCTGTACAGAGGCTTGTCCCGCAGTTAGTTTATATGCAGACTATGCTTCAAACACTAAGCTAACATGCACCTGCATTTATTAGCTGCCTCTCCCAATCTCTGTTAAATTAGGGTATCTGGTCTGTTCAAAGGAACCGATGTCATCAGACTTTAAAGGAATAGTTTGTCTTTTTTTCACTTATCTTCTTTATTGCAGTTAGATGAGACGATTGATACCACTCCTAGCCACGAGTGTTTTGTCAGTCTTCTCATCTAACTCTCTCCATGAAAGCAAATAAGCATATCCCATGTTGTCAACCTATTCTTTTAAATTGTAGATCTTCACATTAGTCATAAACGAGCATTGTACACAAAATACACTTCCACTTTTGCACTACTACTTACCACATGAAGGCTGACTCACTGCCTCTCAAAAACCCTTCATCATAGACCACAGTAGAGGAGAGCAATAAGGAGTTCATGGCACAAGATCAGTGGATTGAGCTGAATTAATTTTAATTTCAGTTCACAGCACTTCACTTTTGACAGATGAAAACTTGTTAGCCTGACAGAGATCAATCTCAAACGCAGTCTGTCCCTTTATCCACATTAACAGCAAGCTGGTCACATATGAACAAAAAGTATGTATGATACACACATTTCATAACCAAGAGCAAAAACCAGTGGACATGTCTGGAAAGCTAATGTGCCTCCAAATAGACCTTGGATGGCAAAGCCGACGGTATATGAACAGACATGACAGGATACAATAAAACTAGCTAAGCATGAAAAATGGACAATCCCTCCTTGCACAGCCATTAGAGCTAAGAATACCCTAATAAGTTTTATTTTGTATTTTTCAAAGGAAAGTATGTTTAATGATCTGTGAAACAAGCTTCTGCAAGAGAAACCCACAGGACATGTTGGCAGTTCAGAGAAAGAAATTTTGAGATGCTCTTTGATGTTTTTTTCCCAAATAGATGCTACTTCATAATTCTCTGCACTGACCACTTCATACTCTCTCTGCTGCCAGCTTTCATCTGTTTTACACAGCACGAGGAGCTAGAATTAGATTCCTTGTAAAATGGAGCAAATACAGTTCATTTTATGCAATAATATGCCATCAAATTTATAAAAGTACCACTGACTGAAATAAAAATCACTTCACAAGTGTGTGATTTTTTATGATTAAAACTATAATACACCTTCATATAGAACACACAATGGACTGAAATTCACTCTACTGAACAACAAGAAGCTTTTCAGCTGTTCTGAGAGAAGATTTACTGAAGGTGGGCTGATCAACAACACTGTGAATCAAACATGCTTAAATTAAAATTATCTATAGACAAATCATCCTATATGATCTATATCTGAAAAGATATTTATTGAAACCAACAAGGTCACATTACAAAACATCTTTAAAATGCAACGGGACTGCTGTGACGTAAAGACACGCAGTAAATTAGCTTAGTGTTGGCCATGACAGATCTTGACCTTGATAAAAATAATCATTACTCAAGGTCCACTTACTTGCTTGTTCTGGAGTTTTTGATCATATTTCATGGTGTTCATCAACAGATGAGGTTTGCTCAGTTGTCATTGATTTCTAGACATTCAAATGTTCTAATATTCTGTCCATCTTTAGGACGTCTCCATGTCCATGTAGTTGACTGTTATAGTTACATCTTAAAAGGTCCAGAAAAACCAAGTACTGTAAATGGACCTTGAGTTTGTTTTGTCAAGTTTCCAAGGTGAAGAATGAACAATAAAGCTCAACATTTAAGCCAAAAAGCATTAAACGTTTGAACATCAAGTTTGAACATCTACAGTTTCATGGTAACTGAACTGTACTAATCTAATGATGATAACCATGAGATATGGTCAAAAGCTCCAGAAAAAGGTAGCAAGTGTGAAGATTGTTCTGTCAATATGTGGTGGTGGAGGGAGCGCATTGCTTGTCTGCTGATTGAAAGAACGACCTGCGCATTGACTGCTGGTCACTAACTGGGTTGTTTAGATCTTGTGTTTGTTGTTGTATTTTCATCTCTTGGCTGTTTCACGGCTCTTTAGTTTTCAGTCCATGCAGCATATTTCAGGCCATGCTGGATTGTCACACGAAAAGGAGTGTTTGTTCAAGGCACAGCAAGAGACGTGAGTAACAAACAACAATCAGTTTACATTCAGTTTCATGGGAAACACTTTCATCCCACCATGAGGAAAATAAAATAACCCAAAAGTACAAAACTTACCGACATAGAGACTGTTAAACCAATGAGATGTCCATGTGTGAAACTTGACCTTAAGGATGAGGATATGAATGCATACCTCATTTAACATACAGTACTCAACATGCAGTGGTGTGTCACACTGAATAGGTTAATGCAACAGAAATCATGGTACAATATGGTAGCGCTTGACATTTACTGTTTGTATTTGTATTTGGGACACAACAAAACATGATATTAGCATAGAAATATTTGACCAACACAAAAGAAATAAATGATTGAGCCAATATGATAACAAATTATTATGAAACATTTTTACAACAAAAAACCCTAATTATAATGGCTTTTAGTAACACATGGTTTTGTTACTTTGAGTATTTCACATAATCAGCAAAATTAATTAATTCTTTCCATTAGAGACAGTAGATTCATGGCATATTTTTATAATATAGTAATTCCAGGATGTGCTTCTAATTTCCCCATGCCTCGTACAATTAAAAGGAATGATTCTACATTTTGGGAAAGTAACTTATTTGCTTTATTGCCGAGAGTTAGATTAGAGGATCGACACCACGCACACATCTGTCTTTTAAATATAAATCTATTGCCAGCAGGTGATTAGCTTATGACACAATTACTTCCTAGAGTCTCCACTGGTAACAACAAGACGGTAGTAAGTTGCTGCAGCCAACCAAGGACTGGTCACATACTAGCTCTGGCCTAACTGTTTCCCCTTGTTTCCAGTCTTTTTGCAAAGCTAACCTAAACAGACTGCTGGCTATAGCTTCATATTAACTGTACAGACATGGGAGAAGTATTGATTGAGCAAGAATGCAAATTAGCATATGCAAAATATTGAACTATTCCTTTAAAATAGATATCGAGTTAGATCACATACACAGTCAAAACAGCACAATAAGGGAATACTCTGGTTAAAATGGGACAGCTCTGCAAATCCAGTGCCCCCTGCCCCCAATCCAAAGCGCAGTATCAATGACACCAAAAATACTGTAGCAAAAATAGCAACCTTAAATTGACAATAGTTACAACAAGCTTCGGGTACAGTCAAGCTGCTTGTGCCTCCTTGGAGAGAGTCTACATATATTACAGTACATCTCTGGGTTACATTCGGCCCTCCGTCTGTCTGCTTTCTCACTGCAGATGGCTTCACAACTAGCTGCCCTCACCCTCAGTCTCTCCGAGGAACCAGATATCACCCGTGCCCAGACCCCTCTGTCAGTCTGCTGGGGCAAGCCTGCTCACACCACCCACTCTGATGGGAACTTTCACCTCCACTCATGCCCGAGTGGCACAGCATGGAGTATTTTCTGATAGCAACCCAAAGGCAATTCCACCTCAGTCACGTTCATTACTTTTAACCTTTTTAACTCGCAAATGAAGCCATAAAAGAAGGTAGAATTCCTGTTATGGAGCATCCAATAGTTTAACTAAAATCATCTGTACATTTAGTGTGGATTCTGTCGAGATTGATGTTTGTGTCCATAAGATGGGTTCAGGAGATGTTATACGTAGCTGCTGTCTATATATTTATAGTGACGTTTACATAGATGCTGCTCCTATATTTTTAAGGTTCTTTCTTCTTGGGGTTCTTTATCCTTTCTAACAAGCCCAGTCTAGTCTCAGGGTCTGAGGCAGCTAAGTTGGAGTCTGAGGTTAGTGGCGAAAACGCAGTATTGCGGCATTTAGCAATCTGTGTTCCCCAGGCGAAGGACACGTGGAATCAGCTTGGGGGATTTGGTGTTACTGGTAGCTCACGGGGCTGTCCATGAGTGGGCTGGAGCAGCAGGGGTTTGGGGGGTCTTGAAGCTCAGTCTCATGGGTATGGGCGTGGTCTCCCTCGCACTCCTCCTCCTCCACAGGGCCGTGGCTTGAACTTTGGGAGCTGGCCATGGCGCCGTAGCTGTGGTGGGCCGGCGAGGGCATGGGAGTCAAAGCCAGCTCTGGCTCCAGCAGCACAGACGCCACAAACAGCTGAAGGAGGAAGATCAACATGTAGTTTATGATCGTGTCACACAGTAAATCTTTTACGAAACGTTGAGTGCACAAAGTTTGGGGTTTGTGCTGTATTGTGCAACAACCAGTGCAACATAATAATATTTTCAAATATCCAAGCTAGATTAATGAACTAACAATTCTTACTGTTCATATCCTTAATCCAATCTAAAAAATACACTAAAGTGCATAAAATATAAATCCAGTTTTTACAGACATAACCTATATGCTCTGAAGGATCATACAGGTGATGTGCATGTTTTAACTTAATAGTTAAAGTGAAGTTTAACGTAGTTAAATTCAGTATTCAGATCCTTTATTTAAGTAAAAGTAGTATTACTGTACCACATATCACTATTGGTAGAAAATTATAGATAAAAAATGTAGCCTGCTTTAAATGAGTTAAAATATTCCTCTGTGATGTACTGGCGTACAAGTATGTAGTATAAAATGGAAATACTACTATAAGCTATAAGCTAATACTTCTATATGTATATATGTCTGTATATACTATACTATATATGTATAGTACTTTAGTAAGCTATTCTTCACTACTCAATATGGGTTGTTTTAACCCATTCATTACAAATCCCAAATACTTTACATGTTCTTCCAACCATTTTCCCAAACTACCATAGTATATTAGTGTGGTTTTGACTCCCACCCAAGACTTTGAAATTATAACATCCATGTTTTTTTGTTTGTCTTCTGGGGTTTATTCTCTGACACCATTACTCATAACTGCAACACTGCTCAGCTGCTGACTCGCAAATCTCAGATGTCAGAGCTTCCCAGAAGCACTTACAGTAAATGCACCAGCCTGGAAACCTCAATACCCAATGTAACTCACAAATAAAACCTGTTGTGTCAAGTTTCACGTCCCTGACATTTGTGGCTGCTAGAAAGGTAGGCAAAACACATAAAACAAGAAATACAATATGCTTTCAAAAATGTTCACCACTCATTTAAAGTATATGTGATTTTTAATAAATATATTAAAACATGCAAAAATACTAGTATGCTCCTATAAGGTATGTTTTAATTGTGTACTGTCAGGCTAATAGGAGTTAAAGGTGATGCTTTACACTGGAGGCAGTGGTGGAAGTTACAGTACTCCTGTCTGCATCAGTGAACATCCCGTCTGCTGGCTGATCAGACATCTGAAATAAAGAAAATGCACATTATTCATTCAGTATTAGTACATCTCCAGATGACCTTATTCTCAGTGAGGTGTGGTGGAGCTGACCTGGTAACTCGTTGACTTGTCTGGTTGCTTCCTAAGGCACAGGCGGAAGAGGGAAAAAGCAATAGAGGAGAGCAGGGACACTAAGGTGAAGAGGGTGATGGGGTGCACTGGACCTGTGACAGTAAGGTGGGATTGCAAAAAAAACCAACTTTACAATGTTCTAAAGCACACTCACAATACAATGTAGGTTACAGAAAAATTAACAGGAAAGAAATGGAAGTGATAAGGTACCTAATCTGAGCATAGAGAAGAAGAGTAGCCAGAACATGCAGAGGATGGGAGCCACGATGACTTGGCTGATGGCTGCTCTGTGGATCCGCTGGTTGAGTTTGGTGGGAACGTATGCATAGTAGATGTTGTATCGGTCAACCATGTGCTTCAGGATCACATACAGCAGACCTAGAGGGGCACAAAATAACACACATATAACCTGCAGTAGTAAAGAGAAATGAAATTTGATGAAATCAATCACACCTGAGGCCGTGGGGTAGATTTTGACCTGTGGCCCAGGGACGGCACGGAAAAACATTGAAATGTCTAAATCACTACAGCATTCTTTGGAAACTGGAGGGCAGTATAGTTGATTTAGGGTGGAAAAGTAAAAAATCCTGGTTTTGTTCTTTAACATAATACTGGTATTTTATACATTGTTCTCTTCATGCCCCAAACCATTCAAGTTTAAAGCAATGATCAATATGCAATTAAATGCAAATATGTCCTGTTACAGCCCAAGAGCCGTGGGTCTCGTGTTTTGTTTTGGTGTGTCTTTTGTCGTGTAGTTCTCCGTACTGCCCTTTCCCCTCCTGCTGTGCAGATGCAATTAGTAATGGGCAGCAGCTGCACCTGTTTCCCCAATCAGTACCTGGAGGATAAGAGAGCTAGGAGACTGCAGCAGAAGAGCTACAGTTGTGGTCAAAAGTGTACATACACTTGTAAAAAATCATAATGTTATGGCTGTCTTGAGTTTCCAATAAGTTC
>JAPMOB010199112.1:0-24170 GCA_029875015.1 Lepomis gibbosus
CGCTGGCAGCTACGCGTTTTCAGAACAGCAGGTGGCGTTTTCAGCTGGCAAAAAACGCTTTGGTGGACACGGGCCCTTACTTTGGTATGTTAGCACAGATGACCCAACCCTCCCAGGGTGTAACAAAATGTATGAGTACAGTAAAAGACGCAATATACATTCTTGGTATTCCCAATAATTTATAGCTAGCGGTGTTGATTTGCTAATGGTGAAGACGGCGATTAAAATGTAGGTTAATTATACAGCGCATCAGACCACAGTCACGCAGTTACAAATTCATTCTGTTGTCATCCTTGTGTGACAGATCTGCTCACCAATCACAAGCGCCATGCGCCTCCTGTTAAGCAGAGCCCTTTCAGAGCGGGCACAGGGCGTGTACATTTTGCAACAACAAACGAAAATAGAAGAAATCGTGGGATAATGGCGCCAACCGAACCGATACAGGCAGCGGCTGTGCCGTGGTTTTGTCCGGCGTCAAGTGTTTCATTGGTGGAGTGTTTAGTCTTCAAATTGTTAACATGTTGTTAATTTATCATTTTGTGTGCTTCAACTACCGATGACAGTATTCTGGTTCCGCTCCACGCTGTGCAGGCTACATCGTGTACGAGTGTTTTGCCAATCTGATTTTGCGTTGTTATTCAGATTTTGCTTATTTGTTCAGTTGTCCTTCATTTTTGTGGTTCTACTATGGTTAAGTAGGCTATGTTGTTAAATTGTGTCTTTTTCTGGTCTGTTTTAACTTTGTTTATTGTTGATGTACGGTCTGCAAAGGGTGTTTTATTTTGAAAATCAACTGGATTATCTATAGACATAATATAGCCTACATGTCTATATATGTCTATGGCATAGACTGTATATAAAAATGGGATTATCTATGCCGTTCCGTGTCTGACTTCCTGTCTGGTTCATCTGCTCTGTGCTGCTCGACGTGGCTTTAGTCAAAAATAGACTGGCAATGAATATTGAATTTAAGCAAAACTTTAATTTAAAAAAAAAAAAAAATTCACAAATCGATTCGAAATTGCAATTTCTGGCAGAAAAAACACAATTAAATTGTTTTCTCCCAAATCATTCAGCTCTAATTCAAAATATTAAAAAAAACACTTTTGCAAATGTTTTATGAGGGAAGAATGTAAACATAACAGTAACATTAAGTCATGACTTAAAAACAACAAATATGTTTAACAAGTAATCATATTTTCTTTTTATAATGATAATCCTAGAGAACTCGGTCCCTACCTGTAGGAAAGAGCTCATCTTCATCTACAATGGGAGACTCCTGATCTTGGACTTCCTTTGTGGGATCTGGACCAAAGCTGAGGTATTGCTGCACCTGGAGGACGGTCTCCTGAAGTCTGGGTCCATGCCTCTCCCGTAGAGCTTTCAACAGTACCCCCCTGCTCTCTGCCACAAGGTTTCTCCTTCTTAGAAATGGGAACTGCATACTGTCACACAAACCTGATGCCACTGCACTGACAGATTTAGATACACAGTCGGGATCTTGTCTTCTGAGCTGTATGTCAAAGCTATCAGCAGTGTGCGTGCTTGAGAGCTGAAGTAGGCTTGGGCTCAGACCATGAGCTTGTGTTTGGTGGATAGGAGACACCTGGTCCTTTGGGGTTCTTTGCTCCAGAGCAGACATCATGTGTCCCTTTACCTTCTTGTGTGATGTATTTACATTTTCTGTGCCAACAGTGGGAGTCAGCTGTGACTCTCGGCCCTTTTCAGACATGACAGGGTTGGTCTTCTTGCTCTTGATTATCACAACATCAAGGGAGCTGTGTTTAGAGGAGACAATGCTTTCAAAACCTCCAGATGAAATATCAACTAGTTGCTGTCTCTGCCCTGGTGATACATCTGATCCCTGACTGATTTCCTTCTCTTTCTCCCGGGAGTCAGCATAGGCCTTTGTAGCAGGTTCTGCACTTTTTTCAAATGGCACAACCTCATCAGCATCAGAAGGAATGAAAGATGTTGCAGATGGGTGTGAAGTAGCCTTGTTCTTTTCTTGTACTTGCTTTCCTTTTCCCCCAAGCTTCCTTTGCTCACTTAACAAGCGCTCAATGTCGACAGACTTCACCTCATGGTTGAACAGGCCACGGTGTCCTATCAGGCGAGTGTCTGTGATGATACTGGGCTCCTGTCTGACAGGAACGACATTTGGAAACAACGCAACTCTCCGTGAAGGACAATGACAGTTATTATGACAGAAGTTATGCAAATGTGCCATGCCTTTACTGCTTTGGCGACAGCAGCGATGGTGATGAGATTTGTACTTTGACACTTCTTTCCCACCACCTCTCATCTGACTCCTCTCCTTGCGGCTTTTCAGTCGCTTCATTTTGTGCTGCTCATCTTTCTTACTGTAATGACTGAAATATCTGCAGTCCGCAGTGAATCTGTTCACTGAGCCACAGTTTTCATCTGTTGTTTTTAATTTGCTTGTTGAAGACATTTAGGATCCTACCACACACAGAGCTCATGCTGCACCAGATTCTGTAAAAAGATAACTACAGTTAGTCACGTGTAAGTCTCTAGGCAATAGAAATAAGAGAGCCAGATAACCTTGACAGGATGCTGCTGGACCTCAGGGAGGTCAACTCTATTCCTAGATTGTCAAGCAAATTTACAATGTTTCCATGACAGTGGCTGAATACAAATGTTGACCCTCTGGACTTGTGGACTATGTCCTTGTAGACTTGACTTCAGTCATACATACTGTGACATGTCTCTCACAAGTTCTCAGGACTCACAGCTCCACAATACATTCAAACTAACATAGCTATCCTTTAGGGCTGCAGCCAACCATGATTTTAGTACTCGAAGCTTCTACAGATTATTTCATGAATTATTTCATGCTTTTTAGTAATTGAATTAATCATTTCAATCAGTTGTTTTAATCAATAGTTTCAGAACTACTATCCTTATTAGCTAGGCTCTTTACATACTTGCATATAACTTTGAAGGTGGGTTTCCAACATCAATAGTGTTGTGTTAAGAAGAGAGTTAGCACACAGGTGGTAACGTCAACCAGCAGGTGCACTTAACTTGAAGCACACGTGAATGAAATTACAGTGTTCAGCTGGAGCTGCTAAGAAACATAGTAACTAACTTTAACTTTAGGCACGTGTCATGCGAGACAAACGGCAAAAATGTCAATAAACATTTTTGTACATACTTCAAATCATTAACTACCAGCGCTGCTTACCAAAATTGTCCGCAGTCGTTTTTTTGTCCCTTACAAATCCGTCGTTGCTGGGTAACATGGCGCAGATGTGTTTCTTCGCGCAGCACTAACTCTCACCAACACCAACGAGCGGGGCGAATCCACTTACACAGAGGAGGAGGTAAAACTGTCGCATAATTTATATTTCCTTCTCCACTTGAAGAATACTTCATTTGTCATTTCGTCATACCGTATGTTTTAAAATTCAACGTTAAGCATGTAGTAATAATAAAATGTCGGGCGGTTCTAAAATACATGAAAATGTATATGCTGTCCGTGGCGAACAATGGTACATGCAACTATAATGAAAATTTACTTCCTGAAACTCAATTGGGAGATGACGATTTTTTGATTTCATGGTAGCCTATGGTAAACAATATCTCTAAATGTAGCTGTGATATAAAGCTATGTATTTTTCCTTTAGCAGAACAAAGGCTTGCATAATTTAACGTTAATAACTAATCTGTGTTACTAGTGCGTGGCCGGTATCTCTGTTAAACTAACGGTGCATCTATCCTGTGTTTCAGCAAGTAGGCTAACTACTTTGGCTAGCAGTTCATTTTACCAAGCTTTTTAGATTTAGGTAGCAATTATAGCTACAGGATTTCGATTGATCGGTTTATTTATGTTGTAAAAAGTACCAAATACCCTACGTGACTGCTTTCTCAAAACAGATAGAGCCAAGTCATGAGTGCAGAAGACCCAAACCCAGCCGCCACACCCACTCCCTGTGAAGACCTCCAGGGAGATGGACGATGGATGTCTCTGGTGTGTGAAATAATATTATTATTATGAGTTTTCTATTTCTTCCCAGGGTTTTACGTAGCTACAGCATAACAACAGCCATGAATTGTCAGTGTCTCCCCAATCTGGACATAATAATTCGTTAGTTGTCATTTTGATGACGTATAACTGTATTGTCATAGTGTTTTGTCATAAGATTGGTCCGACTGACATGCCAATATGCAATGATATTTGATCCATTAATACAATCTTTTAATTAGTTTTCAAGCTAATGTCTTCCAATTTCCCTATCTAGATAACAAAGTATACAAAAGACATTTTTTGAACGTGTGTCTGCATTTCTCATTGAAAGTTTCCATAAAAAAATGTTTTGGCCATATTCAACTAAACTGTCCCTCACCTTCCAGAGTAGCCTATGATGCTGTATCTACTGTGATGCTTACTACTGTACTGTAAAGAATACAAAAGTATGCATATTTTCTCTTTTTAGCACAACCGCTTCGTGTCTGACAGCAAAGACAAAGAACCTGATGTCCTGTTTGTTGGAGACTCTCTTATTCAGCTCATGCACCAATTTGGGGTAAAACATGGCTCACACACCTCCCTGTGTCTGGTTCTGTATACAGTGTTTGATAGCTTCCTTGCTCTCACTGACATTAATATGCACTTTCAAATTGTGTGAAGTGAGTGTTCAACATGTGGATGCTTTGTTGTTTGTGTTTTCCCTGCAGATATGGCGGCAGCTGTTCTCTCCTCTCCATGCCCTCAATTTTGGTGTGGGTGGTGATGCAACACAACACGTGCTGTGGAGACTGAGCAACGGCGAACTGGATAATATCAGCCCAAAGGTCCAAATCTCTGCCAGAAATAGAGAACATGATAGTGCTTGTTTATTCCATTAGTAGAGTCTTTGTGCTTATCTTTGTGCTAGAATCTAAGTCCACCTCTATTGACCCTAATCTATAAATGGCATGTATTCAGTCAAGCATTCTTTTCTCTTTCATTGTTGTAGGTTGTAGTGCTGTGGGTAGGCACTAACAATCATGGTCACACTGCGGAACAGATCTGTGGAGGCATCATGGCTATTATCCAAGTCATCAAGAACAAGCTTCCCCATGCCCGGACGGTTGTACTTGTAGGTTATTTCTGATACGTTCCTTAAAGGAAGTGTTGATATACTCACCTGCATGTCTGTTTAAAATAACAAATGAAGTTCTTACAACCATCAAACTGCACAGTGACTGCACTGTCACCCCTTTTCCGCTCCTTATCAGTTGGGTGAAGATTAGGTAAACAATAGATTTTAGAAAAAGGAATTTGATTGAGCGTAAACTGTTTGGAGATATGCTTCTTTTCACGCTATATTTGAAAGCCCTTCCTTGTTTAGGAGGGGGCTGAGTTGAAACTACATGTGAACTTGCAGTTTGTTTGGTTGGACTACAAACCTATTTTTTATTTTGACAGTTTTCACATTAATGCATTTGTACATTTAAGAATATTAAGAATGTAAGAAGAACCTTTTTAACAATTGCATCTGTACATCTGTTTTCCAGGGTGTCCTGCCCAGAGGTAAATTGCCAAACCCTCTGCGAGAGCGAAATGCCAAGGTGAACCAGCTGGTCCAGGAGGCTGTATTGTCCCTACCCCACGCCTCTTTCTTAAATGTGGACCCAGGCTTCGTCCACTCCAATGGTAGCATCTCTCATCAGGACATGTACGATTACCTTCACCTGACTCCTCAGGGCTACCAGGCTGTGTGTGAACCCCTGCATGCCCATCTAAAGTCCATGCTAGATAAGCCAGCTGAGAACTGAGCAACCAGGGCACAAACTTACACTACCACATTGGTCCTTATCCCTGTTTCCAGAGAACATCATACTCAGCTATTTAACACCTTGAATGATGGATAGAATCAATTATTAGGGGCTAAGAGCTGCACAGATGATTTGTATAAGTCCTCTTCATAGCCAGGGTTGGTGAACACTGTTACAGATACATAAAGTTTTGTGTGTTTATGATACAGTAAGAAATTAAATGTGCTGTGCTATAGAGACAAAGTCTTGCCTCAATTCCCAGTAAGCAAATGTTCCATGAGCTTTTGGTTCCCAGAGTGTTTTTCCCTTAAAAGGATTATTTCACTTCTTTGCCACCTGATCTGATCTGTTAAGCGGAACTCCCCATGTGTCAACAATCGGGATCAGAGCCAGCGACTCAACAAGAACAATGAAATGACATCTGAAGGGGTGACAATGGAAGACACTGTTAAACACGTAAATCAAGTAGTTATGAATAAAGCTTTTAAAAGATCCATCAGCTTTTTATATATGCATATAGGTCAAAACATTAGTAGCTGCTTAGTAGCTCCTCATCCCTTCAGCTACAGCTCTCATGAGAGTATCGCAGCCTAATTTACCTTAGAATATCTGCCTTTCAGAAGATACATGCCTTAGGCTCGTGGAACTGAAACGAGTTGGGAAGGATGTGAGACAATGGCTCTTTAGGTGCCAGGATATGTCTGGTAAAAAAAAGATGAGAAATACAATAACTGCCCTTACCAGGAATTGCTGTAATTTGTTATTTTATTCCTCAGTTTCACTAAGTTCCGTGAGTTACGTATTATTTCAATTGCTTTATTTTCTGTGTTGTGATGTCTTAAGTCTTTTGTATACGTTAATTTGAATGACCAAATGTTTTTGATCGACCATTACTGTCTACTTGCTTTTTATCATGTCACATATTGTCTCATTATTGTACCTTATTGCTCCACCTATTGCAACAGCATCAGAGTTTGACATAAGAGGCTGTGCTTTGTTGCAAACATAAATGTATTTGAGTAGGTTGTGAAGTTGTATAGATATACTTAAAGTTGCTTATGCTTCAAGTTTAATCTCATCTGTAACATGATGTCCCATCAGACCACCTAAAAAGGCTTTAAGTTCACTAAAATGCTTCTGAACCTTTTGGATAAGGATTGTGCTGCAGAACTTGAATTATGCTTCAGGGTGCCTGATTGTGTAAGTGTTGAAAGAATGCATTAAATATGAGAACAAGATGGTTTCACTGTCCCTTGATTGATTCATGTGATCTATTTGCTGGTACTGAGTAAGAGACATTGACTGCCACTGATGCAGTGCACAATTTTTCTATGCCTCAAGACTCATCACTAACCAGAAGGTTCATTTAGAGTACACATACACTGATTAGGTCGACAAAAGATTTATTGCTTTTGGTTGACTGGTTTTGTTCTGGCTTTAGACTTGGTTGTGAGGAGAGACCTTTGTTTCTGAAACTTGAGGACGGTGAACAAGTCTCACTTTGCCCTTAACTTGCATCCAGCCTCATCATCAGTGTAAGTTCAACAGTTCATCCAACAGTTGTCACACATAATATAATAACTCATACTTACAAATCTGTCTGTTGCCCAGATTATAGCAAGCATGATATAACGTGATAGTGTGAGAGTGGTCGAAAAGACTAGAAAGGGGCTACACAAATACCATGCATTTATGGAGGATAGTATTGGTGTATCCGTAATGGTGTTGATAGCGCTGATAATGAGCACTCATGCTTGTGCTCAATTGTAATCTGTATAGCATGAAATGCTTTAGCCAGGATAATGTTTATAATTCAAAATGTGTTGTACGTCAAACACAAGCAGTAAGATGCATGCTGAAGATAAAAGTGCATCTAAACTTGGATCAGTAAGAAAAAGCATTAAACTAAAATGTGACACAGTTAAATATTCAAAGTAAGATCATATAATAATGGGTTGCTCACATAATAATAAGACTGGGGCCATTTGACCTTTAAATGCTCTTTGAGTGCAGGACAGTTTCATGTTTGTCCCTCACTTTCTCACGACAATGAGTGATTACTCAAAACCACAATTCGTTATCTTTTTGGCAAAGGCAGGTATTTCCTTTTATTCATGCCACTCACTGTAAAGGCCCTTTGGGCAAGACATGGTTCATATAACTAGCAGTTGATGAATGTGCCACAGCTTACATTTCAGACATCAACA
The DNA here is from genome assembly GCA_029875015.1 of Lepomis gibbosus. NCBI lineage: Eukaryota > Metazoa > Chordata > Actinopteri > Centrarchiformes > Centrarchidae > Lepomis > Lepomis gibbosus. The sequence goes on from JAPMOB010199112.1 coordinate 7,992, forward strand.
CCATCCTTTATAAGGAGCCACAACAAAAACAAACATTTCATTCTCTCACTGGGACTGAAGTTCGTGCACACACTAGATTTCTTTCTCTGGACTTAGCTGTATTGTTCTGGGTTTAATATACAACATGGGATCAAGGACACTTTTGCTGTTGGTTGTGGTGCTGCTTCTATTTACTGATCACAGCCAAGGTATTGTATACTTTATCAGAATTAGACAATATCATGAGTTACATTTCAAACTCATTACACAGTTTACATCCTGTGTGTTTTTCTAAAATTATTCTAAGGTGTTTCTGAGACAAATGAAAGGTCCTCGATTACCAGCACATTCACTGATGGTATGTGAGATTAATATGTAAAACACATTTTGCACAAGAGTTAATATTTATTGAGTATTTTGAATTTGCATTACCCACTTGAATAATTGCATTATTAATCTATTTTTTATTTATAGCCTCTGCTGTTGGACAACCATTGACAATTGCAAATTCAATCGACACTCCAAGACAGCACAACCTAAAGTGTAAATGTAAAGGAGAAAGAAGCCCTAACAAAGGTATACAGTAAACAAAATGCACATCTTATTAGTATTAGCTGAGTGCATTATCCTAATCCTCTCTATTCTTTTATACTTGCATATTTGGGTCACCCAGGAAAGGGAAGTAAGAGTACATGTTTTTGTAAGCAGTCTGGCAAGCATGGAAAGTGTGAGTAACCTATTGTCTTGTGTTCAGTATATTCCACTGCATTAAACTGAAAGATTATACATTTAAGAACTCATTAAAAGTGTCAGGTACAGATTGTAAAATATTTTGGATAGTAAATTTAATATTTTTCCCCCTTTTGCTTTATCTGTCTGGATTCAGCCAAACAACAATTGATAAAGTGCCAGAAGAAAAACAAAAGGAATCCGAAGAACTGCCCCAGGAACTTAGCTCCCAGTACTCCCATATGAACAACACTAAGAAGCCCTCCTTATATATGAACGTACACATATATCTATACGTATATCTATATATATATATGCATGTATACTATGTGTGATGGTGTGATGTTTATGCTTTGACCGCTTTCATTCATATTTCTTTCTATACAAGTCAAGTAAGTTTTTTTTTTAAAAGTGTTAATGACATTAACAAAAGTTTGCATGGCTGTAACTTTCTGAATGAGCACAAAACACTGTATCATCCTTAATAAAGTCCCTACAAAATTGTTTGAGTTGATTTTTTATTGATTAGAACATACATCAAAGCATAATAAGACTTACGTTTTCTCTTTTGTTATCATGCATTACAGAAAAAGCTGAAAGTGTTCACAGTGAAGAACTGCAATTTGTACCAAAAGAGTATGAATTTCAGAGGAACACATTGTAGTGTTCCCCTTGTTTTATTATGCAAATGTACTTAAGTATTTTTCATTTTAACTGGCTCAAGGGCAGAAACAATAACAGCCACCACACTAACACAACCACTTTTACATGCTAATGATGATAACATTTGACCTAAAATTCCCAATCAGGCAGTGCAATAATAATAATATCTGCCTATTTCACTGCCAATGTAAAAGTTAACATTCTGTATTGTACATTAGTGAAAATAAATCTAATTAAAGAAAATCAAAAAGATAACTGTAACTTGAATCAAAGTATTCTCATTCATTTCACAGTGAGATTGTTGACTGTAGAGAGTGCAACTGTGAAGTTCTCAGTTGAATAGCACAGTGACCGACAAAGCAAACAGACCTATTAACATCAGACCACCTTGATATGGGATGTGGAGGGCGGAGGCGTGATCTAAGAGGGAGAGAGGAACAGAAAAAAATGACAAATGAAGAAAGAAAATCTCTTCTGAGGTGAGAAGAAAGTTACATTTAGTGAGACAGTGAGATAATATAACATGATATTTCGTATAGTATAGCACCAATTCTGATGGCGTTTCAACTGCAGTCATGCGACTCCAGAGCCTCATTCAGCTTTTTATCATCTATCCCGCTGCTCCCTCTGGCTTTGACAAAAATTGTATGGAAATGAATAAGTTTGGGGTTTTTTTTGGACGTTTTCATTTATAATTGTTGTAGGCCTATGTGATTCTTAAATTCTCCATTTGTAAAACTGTGTAATGAAGACACATTTGCAAACAACAACAAAAACGTAACGCCTGGCATTTCCAGAAGAAGCACACTGCATTTGTTGAAAAGTATCCAGCTGAGGATGAGAGAAAGAGGGAGATTTTGTGAGTGCTGTGAAAAGCAGAGCAGAGCAAATCTACTTTCAAGTAGATCAAAGATCATTCATTAAAATATCAGAGCATATTCTCTAACTTGAAAAAACAAAACTGACATGGGCTAGTTCAGAAAATTAAAGAAATGCTCCTCTTCGCAAAGACAGGGCCATGGCAACAAATATCAGTAACAAAGATCACCTATCAACAAATCAACTTGTGATCAGTTCTGCTCCAGCATAGTCAGTTGCCTGCAATAAGTCAAGGCATGTACAGTATGCAGACAGTGCTTGTGTGAACTCTGATTGTCCGCAGGAAGAAATCATCCATCCATCCATCCATCCATCCATCCATCCATCCATCGTCAACCGCTTATCACGCATACAGGGTCATGAGGGGCTGGAGCCAATCCCAGCTGACATTGGGCAAAAGGCGGGGTACACCCCGGACAGGTCGCCAGCCCATCTCAGGCCCACACAGACAAACAACAACTCACACTAACATTCACACCTAAGGACAATTTTAGAGACACCAATTAACCTAGCCTGCATGTCTTTGGATTGTGGGAAGAAGCACCCGTAGAGAGGAAGAAACCATTGATTTGACAATATTGAAAGGAAACCAGTCTTCCAGGGGTGCTGGACTGGGGGAGAAAGGACTAGAACGAATAGCAATGGATGCGGGGAAGGGCCCATAGAATATACTTATGTACAGGGCCCAGATTTGTGTGCAACGCCCCTGCCTGATACACAATAAAGCATTGGCTTTCCAGGGAGGAGATCCTGAAACGGTTTGCACCGTCACACCCCTGGACATTGACCCATTGAAGTTCACATGAGTGAATTGATCGAAATTGAACTGGCCGACATAGCTGACTAGTGAGTCTCCAAAAGCCGAGCTGATGATGTCGCCCCTCTGAAAGCCATCATCGCACAAAACCACAAATGGAGCAATATTAAAAACCTCCAAAAACCCAACAAACTTGTGTTTGAAATATGGAATGCTATTTCCGGCAGTTATATGAACCTGAGCAGGTTTGTGTGAGCAGGTTTTCCCTAGCATGAACTACACAAAATCCAAATATTGCTCCCCTCAAAGATGGGAGCTGCAGTCTTGTGTGCTGTTCAAAGTTACATGTTACAGCCCTGATATCGAGGAGATCTGCAGTGATGTCCAGAAACAGAAATCGCATTAAACAGGCAAGAATGCTATACTTTGTTTTGCAACAAAGTATCTGTTATACCAAGTTGTGATTGATTGTGATCATGCTCAGTTCCAAGGGTTTATTGCTGAATGTAGCTGAGGAAGAAAAAGAAAAGTATTACCTTGCACTGAACTGGGCTTTAGTCAAAATTAATTTGAAACTGGTCTTTCTTTAATACTTTGACTATTTTTAAAAGCTAGGCCATATGATATATTTATTATCAAAGTAGGCTACGTTTTATTTTATTCATTTGCACAAACATGCCTACCTACGTCTTTACAGCTACACTATTTCAAAGTAGGCCTATAAAATTCAGTTTTGTGTTTTGTTGGTAATAGCATCCCCTAATAGAAATAACAAAACATGTAAACAGTTTTCTTTGTTGTAGTTCCATAATTCTATAAATGCAACAAAAAATTGTATTACTGTACTAGAAATGCAAAGTTAAAGAACCAAATAATCACACACATCCCACTACAGAGTAGCCACCTTGTGGTAAAACATATTACTGAATGCTCATTTAGATCTATTTTTGTTCATGGGCAAATTCAAACTTAATAGGCTTTGTTACCATTATTATAAGGCTCAAATATGTTTTGCAGCTACTGACAGATTATATTTATTTAGTTTTTTGCCAAAAGTTGCTCTTTTGACAATAAAGTATGCAGACCCTTGCACTAGCCAAATTATTTAAGTTTTTGACTACTCCACACTAAAAAAGCATTATTGAGTGTTATTTTTTTTTGAACAACAACAAGAAAACATTTTTAAATCATCCCATCAAAACGTTGGATCATGTTTCATTTATACTTTGAACTGTGAACAACAATTAAAGAACATATTACGGACATACTGAAGTCACTACGTCAAAAATAAGGAGAAGAAAGGCTCACTCACCAGTAACAGTAAAGGCTTTAGTCTGGTACTTTGTGATGTTGGTCACAAGGTTATTCGCCATGCATATGTAGTTCCCCTGATTCTTTTTTGCCACAGAGAAAGCGAAAACAGAGCCTGTCTTTAGAGGCTCTGATGCCTGCTTGTTGAAGAACCAGGAGAAGACACAATCTGGCTGACAAGCAGCAGAGCATGTCATTGACACAGAGCTGCCAACCTGTGCTGAATTTGGACCATGGATATTCACATTCAGAGGGCCATCTACAATAACACAGAGAGAATTGGTCAGCATTATGTAAAGTAAAATGATGACTATTGTGTTGCTTTGGCACAAAATGTCTGCATTTGGTCTGAGCAACATTTGGAGAGCTTTCCAAAACTCATTCAGGCATTTCTTAAACTCAAACTGTTGTTACTGTTATAAACATTTTATTTTACCTATTATTTTTCCCATTAACTTTTTTCCCCATTTTGCTGAAGTTCCAATCATCTAATCTAGGTAAATCTGCTTACCTTTACTGTTTTTTTTGTAAAATTCACATAGTCCTATGACCATCTTGTAAGTCATTATTGTTGGTATAGGTAGGAGCAGATATTGAGGTGTTGAGGTTAGCGTGTTATACTAGATGGTATACCCAAATGATCCAAAATGTTAAATTATGCATTTGTTTTTTCCTTCACAAAATTGTTTTAAGGGATTTAAGTACTCATCATGCATCATGCTATAAAATAAAAATAAAAAACACTGTTGTTTCCAACAACACTCACAGTTCACCAGCAGCATGTATTGGGGGCTGTAATGTGGAAACCCCTGATTGACAGCGACACACTGATATGTCCCATCATTGTACGTTGTCACTGGAGTGAAGTACAGCATGTCGTTTTTAATGTGGTAGGCTGTGGAGGTATTCATGTTGAGGGACATGTTGTTCTTCATCCAGTAGATCTTGTCATAGGGCCCAGTAACTTGACAGGTCAAACTGAAGATTGTAGAGTTTATTGGAACTGTGTTGTTTCTGATCACCACTGACTCTATAGCCCCTGTGGACAAAAAACACAGTAGACGTAGGTATTTGTTCAGTTAACAGTCACATGACATACATTGAAAAGTTAAACCCAACATCAAGTCATTCTTACCAATGACTGTGAGCATCTTGGATGTTGTGCTGTTCTTTCCCGTCAAATAATTGTAGGCCATACAGGTGTATTCTCCACTCATATTGAACGACAAAGGGCCAGTTTTAAACAATGATGTATTGGCCACAATGGAGCCATTGAACCACCAGCTGAACCTACTAGGAGGTATCGACATGGCAGAACACTGGAAGACTGCATCATTTCCTTTCTCAGCAAGAGCTGGTCCGTCAATGGTGGATGTTTTTGGTCCAACTACAACAGCAAAGGAGACAGTAGATTCTCATGGTACAGTATTTATTTAAATAACGTAGGATGATGCACTACATTATATAAAACTGTCAGTTTAAAATAGTCACTTACAGTGACATAAATCCTTTAAATGTTACTCACAATTCACAAGGAGCTCGTAAGGAGGGCTGGTCTTGTTGTCAAAAGCATTTATAGCCATACACTGGTAGTATCCAGTATCATTGGCTTCTAGTGGGTTGAAGGTGACTGTTGCATTAGCCATGTCGATAACAGTTCTGTTGTCTTCTTGCAGTGGCTCACCATTTTTCATCCAGTTAATATACTCAGCAGGTCCATGCACATTACATTTCAGCATATAGAAATTATTTTCTATAGCAGGATCCATTGATGCTTGTACTTGTACATCTATTATTGAATCTGAATACAAAGTAGAAATCCACAACAGTTATTTATTTCTCACATGATCCAATTTTCCTATTTGCCCATAGGAACATTTTTTAACAGAAACAAAATAGCCATCCAAGTCTCACCAACAACAGTAAGCATTTTGTGTGCAGTACTGTTTTTTCCAGTGATGTTGTTGTAGGCCATGCACGTGTACATTCCACTAGTGGCTATGGTAAGAGGAGGTGTGACATACTGAGACGTAGTCGCCACTAGAGAGCCATTGAAGAACCAACTGTAGAAGCTGACAGGGTTTGATGATGCGTAGCAGCTCAGTGTAACATCGTCTCCTTCTCTTGCCATATTTTGTCCTGTGATAGTTGGCATATCAGGTCCATCTAAAAACATTGATATTACCTTATATCAACTTCATTGAAAACATGTTCACATGACTGTCAAAACATTTATACAACGCAGAGCTGTGCACTAATGGAGATGTCCACCTCCATATCGGTCTGTATTTTGTGATGAATCTATTAGATGTGGCTACATCTATAGGTATGTGAGTAGAACAGCTTTTTTTTTAAAACTGCCATTTTTTAAAGGTGTTTGAGGGTGCAAGTCTTCTTTCGCTTTGATTGAATCCCTTTTTCTTACAAATGTCTTTTGTTTGACAGTTTTGACAGTTGGAAAAAACCCTTCGGCCTCATAAGGGGATAGGGGTTTAGGGTAAACTGCATGCTGAGTACTCACAAACAACATCCAGTTTGAAGATTTCACTAGTTGATTTGCTGAATGTGTTGGAAGCTTCACACTGATAGTTCCCATGGTCAGAGTGCAAGACAGGATCAAAGGTGAGGGTAGCATTGTCCATTGAGAAGTTTCTTGTGTTGTCAGGATACAGTGGGGATGAATCATGCATCCAGATAACTGAATGGACGTGTCCAGCTGAGTCACAGGTTAGGGTGAAGGTGTGGTTCAGGATTGGATAAGCTCCGACCATTTTTATTGACACCATGGTCACTGGAGCTGTAAAAAAAAAAAACGAGAATAAAGCAGAGCAAATTACAGTAAGCAGAGCAAATTTATAATATATATGATACATTAACTGTCTGATTTTGTGATGTTTAGCTTTGTGAACATGTTGGGAAATATTACCTTCTTTAGATGACAAAATTCTTAACAGTTGTTTAGCTCAACATAGCATCAAGACAGCTATCCTGGCTTTTTCCAAATGTAAGAAAATCTGCCTACCCTACCTCTAAAGCAGGGCTTGAAGTGGGCCTGTACTCTTGGCCGGAATGCAGTATAGGCACTTCTACAGTTTGCCCTTTGGTGTACCAGGACATTTTCTAGCGTAACGGCACACTTCTCACAAGGTGCAGGTCCACTTTTCTGCCCTGTCCACATCAGGTACTCTGGGCACTATGTGACACTCACCTGTTCCCATCCTCACCTGCTTGCTAATCTCTGTCGGCAGAGACTGACAAGGAAAGGATCAAGTGCCTTTCATACATGTTCATAAAGTTGATTGTCAGTGCCATTTGCCTTGCACCTATTATTTTTCACTTCAATTAAGGCACCCAGACTCTTTGTATCTCATTTGTTTAATCCATAAAAACCAAAGTGTAAATATGAGAAGTTGCATTTTAGAGGTGCTGGTAGGTGGATTTTGCTACCTATGGATAGGCAGGCTAGCTGTTTCACCCCACTTCCATCCAAAACTAAGCTAACAGTCTCCCAGCAAGCAAGCATTTCTCCCAAAATGTCAAACCACTTTTATACAGTAAGTTACCCAAAACAGTGAGCATTGTGTAAGAAGAGCTGCTTATGTTGGTGATGTTGTTGAAGGCCATGCAGATGTACATCCCGCTCATATCCAAGGTCAAAGGCCCAATCGCTAATTCTGAGGTGGTAGCCAGCAGTGAATCGTTGAAGTACCAGCTGATGAGGCTGGCAGGATAAGAGGCGCTTGAGCAGTTAAGGATCTCCTTTGTTCCTGCCAGAGCCAAGGACACCCCTGTGATCACTGGTTTCATTGGGCCATCTTTTAATGCCAGACAATAAAGGAAAAGGTTACGTTTTTCAATATTTCTGCTCTTTGTGTATCTACAGTACTTGAGGTGTACAAAATAGCAAAATATGCAGAGAAAGAGAGATTAAAATACTTACAGTTTACTTTAACTGTATAGGGGCTGCTGGTCATGTTGCTCACATTATTAAAAGCCTCACACTTATAATCTCCATCATCTGATTGTTGGACTGTGTTGAGAATCAGTGTTTTGTTGCTCATGTCAAAGACTGTTGAAATAAGTTGACCATTCTTCCACCACTGAATCTCGTCAACAGAACCAGTCACTTCGCAATGCAGAATGAACGTCTCATTTAGTATTGCTGGTCCACCTGCATTATTCACCACAACTGCTGCTATTGGGTCTATGGGAGGAGAAAGAAATTGAGCAATTTAAATTCACAAATGTATGTGGGTTGAGTGAATATGATATATGACAAAACCACAAATGGAGCAATGGTTTGACATTTTTGGAAATACATTATTCTTTTAGATTAATAAATACATTTAGAAATTTGTGGAATAAATTCATACGTTTGTTTTTTTGAGAGTTGAGATGAGAAGATTGATGCCACTCTCTCTCTGTCCATTAAATACAGTAGGCTATATGAAGCTACAGTCAGCAGCTCATTAGCTCATCTTAGCATAATTATTGGAAACAAGGGGACACTGATAGCCTCGGACAGGCTCAGCTCGAAGGTTACAAAAATCCAGCTCCAGAACCTCTAAAGCTTAATAATTACAACTTTAGATCTTGTTTTTATTTTACATACAAAAACCAAAGTGTAAAAAGGAGTCTTTGCGGGTGACAACAAGATTTCAGGAAGTCAATGTGCCCAGCCGGGAAATAGTCTGGCCCCATAAAACTTGTTTTCACATTTTATAGATTAAGCAAACGAGATGGTGTTAATTTGTAAGCTTTAGAGATAATTTTTTTTTGGACAGAGCTATATCCCTGTCTCCAGTCTAAATGCTGGTTCCAGGTTCATATTAAAAGGAGAGATATGAGAGTGGTTTAGATACTGTAATCTGACTGTCCAGAAGAAAGCAAATAATCCTATTTCTCGAAACTATCTAAAGAAGGTTGAGGTCAAGGGCAACTGGACTTTACTCTTGACCTCAACCTTCATTAGATAACTATGACATGGATGACTAAGAACCTTCACAGACTTCCCCGGAGACTATTTCTTTAAAATAATGGCTTTGTTGAGAGAAACAAAAGAAAGGAAGTGATTATGCATTACCCTCTAACTACAAATCCAACCTTACCCAAAATCCTGATCATTGCACTTGCATTGGTGAATGTGGATTTGACTGTGTTGTGAATTAAGCATTGATAATTTCCGGAGTTGCTCTGTGTAACACTCTGTAGTTGAAGCTGTGTGCCAGACTGATTTAGATAAGTTCCATCAACCATCCACTGGATCACTGCTGGAGGGTTGGACTCCGCTGAACATGAAAGTGTGATGTTAGATCCTCTTCTGTAGATGTACTGCATGGGCATGATTGTGATCTTTGCGTTACTTGGACCATCTGATGAAACAACAAAAGGGAAGTTGATTTAGTCACATACATATAGATATATATCTAAGCTTTCTTTAGTTAAATCTTACAGTTGATGTTCAGAAGTACAGAGAGACTGATTGCATGGCTGATGCCATTAGTCACATTGCACATGAATGGCCCCTGGTCATAGCGGGTCACCCTGGCTATGGTGAGAGTGGTTCCTCCATTGCTGAGCTGTACTCCCCCACTGGCGGTTACCACAGAACTGCCATTCAGCCAAGCATAAGCCGGGGACGAGCCATTGGACACAGAGCACATGAGAACTGCTGTGTCAGTTAACTCCATCAGGTTTGTTGTGTTTGCCCTCACAGTCACATTTGAAATAGGCACTGCAAAGAAGGCAATAAAAATCCATTTGTCACATTTTGTTGAATTTTGGGATTGCAGTGGACAGGCAATGTTGTGTAAACTCTCTTAGTAGTAGCCAGAGGTAGGCAGAGGTGAAATGCAATTCATATGACTTCAACTGAAGCCTAATTGACACTTAAATTTTTTATTGGGCTTCCTAGGGGTGTGACTATATAGACTGTTAATTAACCCTTTTGATCCATACTGAAATACTTTGATAAACTTGCTACAGACGTGTACCTGAGGATAAATTACTTTGATCTCTTAACATTTAATCTAGTGTCATCATTTTATTTTGACCCCACATTAGTATGGTAACACACTAGACTAAGATGGCAAACATACCGGCTAAACATCAGCATGTCTTTATGAGCATGTTAGCATGCTGACTGAAGAACACGGACATTAGATTTTAGCTCAAAGCACCACTGTACCTAAGCTTCAGAGAGATAAAAAAACCTCTTTTTCTTGTTTTGGACTGTGTGCGTAGATTAAGCTATAATATGCATGTGTAGGAAGTGTGCAGGAAGTGTGTAGGAAGTATATGAGTAAACTTGAAAATTGATAAAGTGATCCTTACCTTGGACTGACAGAGTTAACTGAGCATAAAAAGTATTCAATGCTTCTAATATATAAAATCCAGAGTCTTCCACGCGTAGTGACGTTATAGTCAATGACAAATTGGCTGGATAGTATGTGACCCTGTCTTTCCAAGCGTTAGATATGATGAAACTTCCTGGGAATACCATCACAATGATAGAATTGTTGAACATCCATGCGCCGATAGTGACATTGGTGTCACTGTGTAATGTGACTGTGCTGCCCACTGGTAATGGGTTGGTGGAGGCATATATACTCTGGCTATTTGCAGGGGCTGGAAACAGAAAATAAGGACCAAACAATATTCAGTCACCCTTAAATTCAGTTATCATGTGCACACGAATAAGATGAAATATTGGTCAATGTACTTTTGGTCAAAACACAAAATGTTTTTAAGTAACACATTTAAAATGTTTTTTTAATCATTAAGATCTATAGAATGTGGCTCTCATTGTCTGAATTGAGGGTGTCGATTTAATTTTAAAAAAGTTAAGATTAATTCAAGTTTAAAAAATAACTCAGTCTTACCTGCTGCAAACGTAATGGTGACCAGGATTAAAACAAACACCACTGGAGACTCCATTTTAATCTTCAGTTTATTTTTGGTTGGAAAATTCCTTGTCAGTTAAATGGTCATGACACTAGCTGTGTTAAATTAAAATCTGGCAATCTTGTAAGCCACCTTCTAGCAAGTGAATGGTTGCTTCACCTCACTCCAGTTTAATATTCCCATGAGATAAATGTGCATTCCTAGTCTCCATCATGCCACCTCACAGTCTGGCCACGCCTTGTTTTGCCCTGGTCCATCAAGCGTTTTACCAGTACACACTAAGAAGTGTCAATATTTACTATAAACTTCAGTTGTTCTTTTAACCAACCCCGGGAGCAACGGGGGATTTTTTTTGTTAGTGCACTATATGACCACAAAGTGTTCCAGCAGCGAAGATTCATTCATTGTCGTCACATTCTCTCAACAAATGTTGCTGGGCAGTGTTCTACATAACTTCCCACAATGCAGGCCTATTTAACACTGCAAAATTTAGAAATGACTACTAACAAAAAGGAAACCTCACTGAACATTTAACTTGTGGTCTTGTAAATATGTAGCACTCGTCACAGCACATCACCACACAGAAAGGCCGGGGCAACCGGGGTTTGAACCCACAACCTTTTTGCTGAAAGGGATTACTTTCAAATCTCTTCATAAAAGGGATTTTTGCAGTTTTGAATCAAACATGTTATCTTACTTGAGAGCCTTTCAAGAGATATAATAAACACCACAGAGTACATTAATGGCCAAAAAATGAATTATATTTTTGTCTAATTTACCTGTATTTGATATTTGTGTTTAAGGCATGTAGGTGTGGTATTTACTGCTGAAAAGAAGAACTCATTTTAAGTCAGAAAAGGAAATATTTAATAATCAGTATCAGTAATGTTAATCAGATTTGTTTATAGTAATTTTTTTCATAATGTAATTGCTGAATCGAAAAACAAACAGACATTTCAAGACACATAGAAATGATTTTGAACGCTGGACTGGACACTGCTTAAAGTTTCACTGTATCCAATTTATTTCATTGCATCAGAGTCGTCCATGAAGTGAATAAGCCACCGACATCTGTGAAAGAGAAGCAGTTGTTCAAGTTATTAGCCATTTTACTTATATTACTGTATTCATGTCTTTACAATGTATATATTTTTTTCATTCAAAACAGTTGTGGCTAAAAATATTTCTCCATTTATTGTCTCTCCTGAAATTCAAATTTTAGCATGGCTGAATTAGAGTGTAATTATGTCTCAAAATGTATTTGGCAAAACAAATGAGATGCATATAAATGTAATCAGGAGACACAGGAGAAACAGGCATGAATATATTGGAATTAGTTAATCGATTGAAATTACTTTGACTCAAAAGTGCCCAAACAATTCAGTGGTTCAAGTTTTCAAAGTACATTTCTTGCAGTGTTTTTAGACTTCAATGGTAGTAAATTGAAAATATTTTGTTTTTTGACACAGTGTCAGACAAAACGAGCTGTATTTAACTCACTATATCATGTTCAAGACTTGAACTGATCTGAATTAATGTAGAACAATTTTGAAGGGATTATATAAATCTTTTTCTTTTTGATAGAGAAATGTTAAGGAAATTATGTTCAATCCATGTCAATCCATAAATTAGAATATTATTTTAGAGTGTGTGAAAGACAAAAAGTGTGATTTACTAAGTTATAGTTATTCTTCAACTTGCCTGGCAATGAGAAGAAGAATCCAACCAATAATAGCAGAGGCAGGAGCCACACACTGACTGCCTGTTGTTCAGATCCTGACAACGAACCAAACTAAAGTTACGATGAAGTTGATTACAGATGGAGAAATATGGAGTTTGACATCACTATGCTAACAAACTCACCTGCTATCACGATGTGTGTGGTGATATTGTCGTTTGTGTTGGTGAGATTGTTGAAGGCCAGACAGGAATACGGACCACTTTGGTCCTCACTGACGCTCAACAGCTTCAACAATGGACCTGTAGTGTTCACAAGCCCTCCTCTGAAGGCCCACTGAAGCTGAGCTGGAGGATTGGACTGCACTGAACAGAGCATGGCCAGATTGGATCCAATAGAGAAGGAAGTCTTGTTCTGTCCATTCACTGTTACGGCCATGTTATCAGGACCATCTAAGAAACAGACAAAAGAGGAGAGGCATACTGCTTGTTAGAGCTCTGCTAGTGGAACTGGACGATTAGACATGGGGTATCATTAGCATATTATGATTAAAATGACACTATCCTACTCACAGTTGATAGTAAAGTTTACTGGATCACTGGTGCCATTACTGACAAGATTGAACACACGACACCTGAATGGTCCCTGGTCATAGCGGGTTGCACTGAGTATAGTGAGAGTGGAGTTTCCATCAGTAAGCTGAACTCTGTTGCTGGCTGTAACCTCAGAGCTGCCGTTCAACCAGAGGAAAGACAGGCCAGATCCGGAGGAAACAGAGCACATAATGACTGCTGAACTGTTGAACTCCATCTGGTTGGTTTGATTCGCCCTTGTTGTCACATTTGAAATGGGCTCTGCAGAAGACGTGGATGAGACAAGGATTAAGATCAAATACAGGCTTTGTGAGCAATGGAGGAACAGTATCCTGTGTTAATGTTGATCTTGCAAAAGCCTAAATCCATAATATCTTCATGAAGCTGTTAAGTTTTTGGTGGCATTGTTGGAATTGTGTGTAAAATTGATAGAGCTAGCTAAAACAGACTTATTATGCTAAAGGATATACACCAGCCAAATGGATTTTTCACAATCTGGCAATTTAAATAATGCTTATTAAGGATAATAACTGATCTAAAAAGTATTATAGTGATTTATTAACGGTTAATGACGGTAGTGTGGTATGATAACTTTGTATTCCATCTATTGTAACGTTACCTAATCGTAAAAATGCAAAACATGATATGTTCATATTAAATCATATACATACTATGACTGGTATGTCCCAGTGGTATACGGGAGGTAACAGATTACAATGTGTATGGGGGCAGAGATGTGTCAGGAACTATTGACACAGCAGAAAAAGGCTCTGAGGACAAGTTAAAGGTGAGCATATGAGCAAACCTAAATGCATGCAGGCTATAAACAGCGAGCTACAGTATATATTTGCTGATTGAAAGTCCAAACATCATGAGGCAGAAACATGAATTCTTTCAAGTTCTTTCTGAATATTGTTATGGAATCATTGTTTTCTGTAACAACAGGAACCTGTTCCAATAGAAAGTATAAACAATTCATCAGCACATTTGTCTCTGCCTCTCCCTGACAATGTGTATAGTCGTACTTATTCATTTCAATGAGTTGAAGAAGACTGACAATGTTCATTGGTTCTTATTTGCTTTTATATGTTTGTTTGTATGTTGTCATTACTTGTGATATGATTAATGTTTTCAACGATCTTACTAGTTTGGCCGTTGTCTGTCCACAAGTCTTTATTTGCTCATAAGATTTTTGATTGTCCTGTTAACACCAATTATTTTATTGCAATTTGTGCCTTTAAAACTTATTTTCTTGTTGACTGTATATAATTATACATATTCTTAATAAACCAATATAGTAATAATATCAGTCACACAAGCAATTCTAGCAGCTGCCTATACACACTCATGTTGTATTTTTTTAATAAGCAGTATTATTTGGTGCAGAGAATTTCTTATTCAAGGATATGTTAATCAGTGAGACTTGAGACTTGAGCCCTTATTCATCCTTCGTTTCCTTCATATAGATTCCTTTTTAATCTAAATAAACCTGTTCCCTATTCATTCTACACCAAATGTTATATTATTATTTTAATAATATAATATTAATTATTATATATTATATTAGTATTTTTTCCTGAAGTTACAGTCAAACCAGTACCTTTTAACTATTTAGACAGTAAATGTCAAGTCATGTGACTTCATTCAATATTTTTATTCAGGTCAATAAGGCAGAGAGTACGCTGCTGGAAATACTTCTTAGTTCAAGTAAATCCCCATTTATGATGCTGCTAACCAGTACTCTCACTTAAAATGACATTTTGATAGATTACTATGTACTGGGCCTGAGAGGCTATAGAATTCAAACCTTGAAACCTTGAATATAAGCCATTTGTTTAGCCTTACCAAGAACAGTGATGGAAGCATTGGCATTTAATGGGGGGTCACTGCTCTGCACTGCGTAGACTCCTGAGTCAGCCACTGTGACAGAGCTCAGAGTGAGAGCTCCAGTGAGGACGTTGGCTGTCGCCCTGCCGCTGTGACTAGGGAAGACTGCCAGCTGGTTCCCCACCCAGGTGAGTATGAGGGACTCTCCCACTGCCCAGCTTCCACTTTTTAGAGTTATCGAGGGAGACAGAGAAAGTGTCACTGTGTCCCCGACTGCAGCAGGGTTGATGGAGGGCTGCACCTCCACAGCACCAGAGGTCAGAAAACCTAAGGAAGAAAACAACTGTTATTTACTATAATTTAAATGACAAAAAAGATTCTTCACCATACTCTTCCATTTTTACTTGTATATAATGAAGTTATTATACCGGTATTCACAAATTCATCAACCATAACACAGCCTACCTTGTATTAAAGCCAGCATCACAATAGTCGAGTTTCCTTCACTTTTCTTCTCCATTTTGTTTCAAAGGTCTGAGGATGTCCTCGCTATTCCTGCTCCATTATACTTGTTCATATGTCCAGCCCCTAACCCATAAATACCTACAGCAACAACCTCTGTTCTTATCTGCAGGTGTCTCTGGATATTTGGTGTTCACTCTTGTCAAACTTACAAAGGTGCATTACATTTTTTGTTTGCCACCTTGGGTGAAGTTCTGTTAATGGTCAATGAGAAAAATGATAAATTATGACAGAAGGTATGTGAGGCAGAATTAGGGGGTGGGAGTCTCTATTGTGTTTTGTGTGTGTGTGTGTGTGTGTGTGTGTGTGTGTGTGTGTGTGTGTGTGTGTGTGTGTGT